>MU765179.1:16483-30450 GCA_026770625.1 Nicotiana glauca
AATAATAGTTTAGTCGAATAAACTTCATAATTAGCTGTCGATTCATATGCTTAGCATAGCAAATCATCTCATATTTACTCTTATCATTAACACAATCTAATATGAATAGATATGAGTAGGCTGCCACATGTCCATGTTCTTCAAAAACTAAAGTCCTATTTATCCATAGGCATTTTTTTATTTTAAAACCATCCTCAAGTTGGAATTTTTTTTAGTGCTCATGAAAAAAAGGAATTACACTTTTTATAAGGAGGGGTATTAGAAAGTGAGCCTATTCTTTTTTTTTTTTTGGATAAAAGAAAGAAATTTTTACCTTCTGTATCAAAGGTTGATATCTTATTTATTTTAAATAAATACCCTTTAAAAAAAATTATATTTTATAGCTACATTTTGATTTTTATAGTCAAATATCTATTTATGGTCACCTCCTACCCTTAAGCCATAAAATACGCCTTGTATTAATTTTCTCTCTCATTCTTTCAGATTTTCTCCACCCCCTCTCTCTCTCTCTCTCTCAACGTCAGTCTTTCTCCATGAATACAGCCATGATTCTCTGTATTTTCTTATAATTCTTTATTATATATGACTTGTCACACATCATAAGATTGAAACAGAATGCACCATGGAAGAAATCGAAGAAGAACCAAGAAGTTCATCGCAATTTTTCGTTTTCCTCCAATCTCAATTAGCTGCACCGCCCAATCCCTGAACCTCACACGACGATGTTCCTGAATGGCTTCACAACCGCATCTCCGTTATAAACAACATCATTTCGGCGAACTACGTTAATATCCAGTTCTACGAGAATCTAGAAGACGAAGAAGGAGAAGATATAGAAAAGACGACGGAGTTTATTCTATGTATTTCATTGTATTTATTATTATTTTTCATTGTATATCATTGTATCTCGCTGTATTCCATGTATTTTATTGTATTCACTCTCTTGCTATATTCCATGAATGTATTTATATATTTTTTTAATTAATATAATTTATGAATTCATATGTATTTTATGTATTCAGATTTATAATTGAGTTTGTTGAGTTATATTAGAAGTCTATTTGTGTTAATTGATTCACTTTCTGTTTAAAAACAGCTGAATAGACCACGATTTATGCTATTTACGTTACTGTATTCACAAATACATATCGTGAATACAATCGAATACAATAATTACCTAGTTGTACTCACATGTTTCATGCCGAGTTTTGCTACTGTATTCATGAATATATTAGCTTAAATACATCGAATACACTCTAGCAAAATTAAAAATATAGTTAAAGGAAGTAATGTAGTAAATGTTATCTATAGCTAGCTAATAACCACTAAACAATAGTGGTTTATGAAATTTTCTCTAAAAGAAAACCAAACTAGCTGCGTAGTACCAAACAAAAGTAAATGGAAAGAAGTAGTCCCTCCTGTCCACAATAATTTATCAATTTACTTTTTTATTTTGATCCAAAATAAATGTCCATTTATATAATCAAGAAAAATTTTAATTTATTTTTTTAAAATTACTTATATGTACGTATGCCTAAAAAGTCATTTACTCCTCATATTTGAGAAGAGAAGTAAGTGCTACTATAATTTGTCTAGAATTTAATATATCCTTAAGGGATTTTTTTCAATCCTATACACAATTTGAAACTTTATTACCCTTAATGTCCATGTTTATCTAATTACCCGGCATAAACAAGTTTTGTTTATAAAATATATACAATTCACCTTAAGAGGCTCCCAAATCTATTATTTGTGCCTTCAATCAAGGGATTTAGTTACACCCTTTTTCTTTTTTTCCTCCTCTCTCCCCTTTCTCTCCAGATCTTCCATTATTTTAAATTATTTCACTGATAAAATTGTTAAGCAATTACCACCAGCTCCAGCTCTCAAGATCATCAGTAGTAGGCTCCCCCATTATTCTGTTAATTAAACTATTGGGAATGATGAGGGAATTTATAATATAATAATAATAATAATACTTGAATGCCAAATAATTTTTGCTACGTAGTTGTTTTCTCCCATGCACGATTAAAAAGGAAGGTTCGAATAAAGAAAAGAAAAGGACTTGGGAATTTCCTAAACTTAAACAAAAATCAATCCCATCACTGTTAACAAAATTTTGACATGGGTCCATTATTTGGAAGACTTTCCTCCACGGGACAAAGTTTGAGCAAAATGATTGACATTGAATCTGGGACTAGAGAAAAAATTCGTATATACAAAATCTAAAATTAAGGAGTACGTACTATTCTATTTGCTTACAAACTGAGCATATTTTTAGGATTCAAATTAACTAATCTACAACTTATCTATAATTTGTATACATTATTTCTACATAGTTAAATACAACTTAAATACAATTTGTCACGACCCAAGTTCGCCCACCGTGAATATGTCGTCACGGAACTTAGTCTCTACGACTAGGTAAGCCTAACAATTTGCAGAAAGGAAACAAAATGCGAAAAAACTAATAAAACTGAAGATAAACAATATAGAAACGTTTAAGATGCCGCTCGGCATAAGCCAATACAATGTCTCAAAAGCTGAACAACTCCTAAAATCCAAAAACCCACGAATCACAAGCTATGGGTACTACATAGTGTTCTAACTCCGAAATGTCTAAATCAAAGAAACACAGAAGGGCTATAACTACAAGAGAGAATGGAGAGGGACTTCTCGGTCTGCGAACGCGGCAGATATACATCGAAGTCTCTGAAAAATCGCCTCGCCTCAAGGATAGTAGGCCGAGTCAAAGAACCTGGATCTACACACGAAAAACATGTGCAGGAAAGGGCATGAGTACACCACAGCGGTACCTAGTAAATGCTAAGCCTAACCTCGGTCGAGTAGTGACGAGGAAGGTTAGGGCCCTACCGGTTCATATACATTTATATATAAGGAAATGTAATAGTATAAAGTAACACAGTATAATGATAGGAATAACAACAACTACAACAGAGAGAAAAATCACAAAAAGAATACAACTCAACACAAAGATAGCAATCGGGGATCTACCAGGATCCCGTCCTGTAGCACCCAAATGTAAATATCCAGCAAACTGGGGATCTACCAGGATACCGTCCTGTAGCCCCCAAATATCAGCAAATTGGGGATCTACCAGGATACCGTCCTATATCCCCCAAATGTAAATGTCCAGTGAATCTCCCGGGTGTCGTCCCTTAGTCCAACTAATAGTGTGCTAGGGATCTACCAGAATCCCGATCCGTAGTCCCCAAATATAAATATCTAATACTGGGGGAATCTACCGGGTGCAGTCCCATAGTTCCATATAACTGTACAGGGGGGTCTACCAAAATATCAATCTGTAGTCCCAAATAAATAGCCAAGGAGGGGGATTTACTGGGAAATCGCCCGTAGTCCCCAAAGTAAACACACAGCAACAATACGAAGAATATTTAATTCAATCCAATTTCATACCAAGGTAAACAGATATTCCTAACCTAGCATGCTGTACAGAATTCAGATAAAGCCGTTTGAGCAAGTAAAACAACTGAGTCATTTAGACATGTTTTCCTAAGCTAACACTAGGCTTAAATTTCAAGTAGTGTAAACAAGGAAGAAATACACAATTATAATTGCTTAATGAAAAACGAGTTTTTAACAATTAGCGCATGTACACACTCGTCACCTTACGTACAAGCAATTTCATATATCAACAATACCAAATCCTAAGGGGAGTTCCCCCACACAAGGTTAGGCAAGTCATTTACCTCGAACCGACTCAAAATAAATCTGAAAACACACTCTTGAAACGAGTATCCAACTCTAACTGGCCCAAATATATTCAAAGTAATTGCATATTATAAATATAACTTCAAGTAACTAATTCAACTAATTAATTCGAAGTTAATACGCGAAATTAGGAAAATTTCTCAAAACTCCTCCCCAAACCCACGTCTTGGAATCAGGTAAAATTTACAAATTCAGAATCCTCACACTCTCACGAGTTCATACATACCAAAATTATTCGAATCCGACATCAAAATCTTGATCAAAAGCCCAAAATTAGGCCTAAGAACCTTTTCCAAATGTTTCCCAAATTCTCATCCCAAATCCGAACTTTAGATGATGAATTCATGATTAGATTAATGGGTTATAAGCAAAAAGGAGTTAAGAATCATTACTAGTTAACTCCCTCCGAAAATGTCTCCAAAAATCGCCTCCTATCGAGCTCCCAATTCAATTTTCCAAGTTTTGATTTCAAACCCTCGTTCTTCCCCTTTTCTGACCAGTGGATCCGCATTTGCGACTCTGGTACTGCACCTGCGGTCCCGCTTCTGTGGAGACTAAGCCACACCTGCGATTTTTCATTAAACCAACAAATTCTGCATATGCGTCCTCTTGTGCGCTGATGTGGTGCTGCTTCTGCGATGTCTGCGCCGCATCTGCTACCAATCCCAATTTCGCCTCAAACCACACCTACGGTCCTCCAAACGCTTCTACGGTGCCGCACCTGCTATCCCATACATGCAGGTGCGGTTATGACAGGTTCAGCCAACTTCAGATTTCTCCTAAGTCCAATTCAACTTCCGTTAAACACCCGAAACTCACTCGAGACCCCCGGGACCTCAACCAAACATGCCAACCATTCCTAAAACATCATACGAACTTGTTCCAACCCTCGAATTACATCAAACAATGCTAAAACCACAAATCATTCTCCAATCCAAGCCATAGGATTTCCAAAACTCCAAATTTTCGGTTTCGATCAAAAAGCCTATCAAACCTAGTCTGAATTACCTGAATTTTTGCACACACATCCCAAATGATTCAACAGACCTACTCCAACTTCCGGAATTCCATTCCGAACCCGATATCAAAATCTCACTATCGAACCAGAAACTTCGAAAATTCAACTTTCGGCATTTCAAGCCTAATTAAGCTACGGACCTCCAAAACACAATCTGAACATGCCCCTAAGCCCAAAATCACCCAACGAAGCTAACAGAACCAACAAAATTCCATTCCATTGTCGTCTTCACACTGCCCAACTACAGTCCAAATTCTAAAGCTTAATCTCTGATTTAGGGACTAAGTGTCCCAAAACTCTCCAAAATTCCAAACGAAAACTCCCGGCAACTCAAAATAGCAGAAATAAACACGGGGAAAGTAGTTAATAGGGGATCGAGGCATTAATTCTTAAAACGATCGGTCGGGTCGTTACATCCTCTCCTTCTTAAAATATTTGTTCGTCCTCGAACGAGCATAGAGACATACCTGAAGTAGTGAAAAGATGAGGGTAACGGTTGCGCATATCCTGCTCGATCTCCCAAGTCGCCTCCTTGACCGGCTAATCCCGCCACCGAACCTTCACTGATGCAATGTTCTTTGACCTCAGCTTTCGAACCTACCTGTCCAATATCGTCACTGGCTCCTCAATGTAATATAGATCCTTGTCCAACTGGACTGAACTAAAATCCAACACATGCGACGGGTCACCGTGATACCTCTGGAGCATCGAAACATAAAATACTGGATGAACTCTTACCAAGATGGGGGGTAAGGCAAGCTTATAAGCAACCTCCCACACATGCTGCAATATCTCAAAAGGACCAATAAACCTCGGACTCAATTTTCCTTTCTTCCCAAATCTCATAACGCCCTTTATAGGCGAAACCCGAAGCAAGTCCCGCTTTCCAACCATATAGGAAATATCACGAACCTTCCAGTCCGCACAACTCTTCTATCTAGACTGGGATGTACGGAGTCTATCCTGAATCACCTTAACCTTCTCTAAAGCATCCTGTACCAACTCGGTGCCCAATAATCTAGCCCTCACCCAGCTCAAACCAACCCATTGAAGACCTACACCGACTACCATACAAGGCCTCATATGGTGCCATCTGAATGCTGGATTAGTAGCTATTGTTGTAGGCGAACTCAGCCTGTGGCAAGAACTAATCCCATAAACCTCCAAACTCTATCACACACGCACGGAGCATATCCTCAAGAATCTAAATAGTGCACTCGGACTGTCCGTCTATCTTGGGGTGAAATTCTATGCTTAACTCCACCCGAGTGCCCAACTCATGTTGTACGGCCCTCCAGAACCGTGATGTGAACTAAGTACCTCTATCTGAAATGATAGAAACTGGAATACCATGCAGACGAACAATCTCTCGGATATAAATCTCCGCTAACCGCTCCGAAGAATAGGTGGTACACATAGGAATGAAATGCGTGGACTTGGTCAGCCGATCCACAATCATACAAATGGCATCGAACTTCCTCTACGAAGTCCATGGTGATCCGCTCCCACTTCCACTCTAGACTCTCTATCTGTTGAAGCAACCCACCCGGCCTCTGGTATTCACACTTTACCTGCTGACAATTGAGGCACCGAGCTACAAACCCAACTATATCTTTCTTCATCCGCCTCCACCGATAGTGTTGTCTTAAATCCTGATACATCTTCATGGCTCCCAGATGGATGGAATAACACGAACTATGGGCCTCCTCTAGAATCAAGTCCCAAGCCCATCAACGTTGGGTACACAAACCCGACCCTGCATCCTTAATACTTCGTCATCACCAATAGTCACATGTCTGGAATCACCATGCAGGACCTTGTACTTGAGGACACGCAAATGAAGGTTATCAAATGGACGTTCTCGGATAAGATCAAACAAGGAGGACCGAGAAACCACATAAGCAAGGACTAGGCTGGGCTCCGAAAGATCCAATCTCATAAACTGGCTGGCTAAGGCCTGAACATCCATCGCCATGGGCCTCTCTGCTACTGGTAGATAGGCCAAACTCTCCAAACTCTCTGCCCGGTGACTCAAAGCATCGGCCACCACATTGGCCTTGCTTGGGTGATACAAGATAGTGATATCATAGTCCTTGAGCACCTCTAACCACTTTCTCTGAAGCAAAAAAATCCTTCTGCTTGAACAGAGGCTGCAAATTTCGGTGATCAGTATAAATCTCACAAGGCACACCATACAAATAATGAAGCCGGATCTTCAAGGCGTGAACAATAGCAGCTAACTCGAGATCATGGACAGGATAATTCTTCTTATGTACCTTCAATTGTCTGGACGCGTAGGTAATCACCCTACCGTCCTGCATCAATGCCGCTCCAAGGACAATCCTCGAGGCAATACAGTAGACGGTATAACACCTTCAACCGGTAGGCAATATCAAAATTGGAGCTGTATTCAAAGTTTTCTTAAGCTTCTGAAGGCTCTCCTCATACTCTTCCGTCCACTGGAATGGAGGACCCTTCTGGTTCAGTCTGGTCATATGTGATGCAATGGATGAAAATCCCTCAAGAAATCGACGGTAATGACCCGCCAAGCCAAGAAAACTACGGATCTCTATAGCTGAGAATGGTATGGGCCAACACTACAATGCTTTCACTTTCTTCGAATCCACCTTTATCTCCTCACTAGACACCATGTGACTCAAGAATGCCACGGAATCCAACCAAAATTCATATTTTGAGAACTTAGCATATAACTTCTTCTCTCTTAAAGTCTGAAGCACTATCCTCAAGTGTTGCTCATGATCTTCCCGACTCTGAAAGTATACCAGAATGTCATCAATAAAGACAATGATGAATGAGTCAAGATGTGTCCGGAATACACCGCGCATCAAATACATGAAGGTTGTTGGGGCATTGGTCAGCCCAAATGACATAATAAGGAACTCGTAACGACCATACCAAGTCCTGAAGGCAGTCTTCGGGATATCTAGCTCCCAAATCTTCAACTGATGATAGTCTGAGCGCAAGTCAATCTTAGAAAACACATGAGCACCATGTAACTAATCAAACAGGTCATCAATACGAGGCAAAGGATAATGGTTCTTCAATGTAACCTTGTTCAACTGGCGAAAATCAATGCACATAAACATAGAACCATCATTTTCCTTCACAAACAAGGTAGGAGAACCCCAAGGTGATACACTGGTGCGAATGAAACCCTTATCAAGCAATTCATGCAACTGTTCCTTCAACTCAGGAAGAGCCATACGGTACGGAGGAATAGAAATAGGCTGAATGCCCAGCAACAGATCAGTGCCAAAATAAACATCTTTATCGGGCGGCATGCCCGAAAGATCAGCTGGAAACACATCAGAGAAATCTGTACTACTGGGACTGAATCAACTGTAGGGGTATCAATACTGACATCTTCACATAAGCTAGATACGCGGCACACCCCTTCTCAACCATACACTGAGCCTTAAGGAACGAAGTAACCCTACTGAAGTATGATCTAAGGTACCCCTACACTCTACTGGCGGTACACCTGGCATAGCCAGCGTCACGGTTTTCGCGTGACAATCAAGAATATCATAATGGGGCGACAACCAATCTATGCCCAAGATAACCTCAAAGTCTACCATACTGAGCAATAACAAATCGCTCTAGTCTTAAAACCACTAAGAGCAATCAAACACGACCGATAAATGCGGTCCACAACAAGAAAATCTCCAACAGGAGTAGAAACATAAATAGGAGAACTCAAAGAATCCCGAGATACGCCCAAATACGGGACAAAATAAGCGGACATATAAGAATAAGTGGAGACTAGATCGACTAAAACCGATGCATCTCTATGACAGACAAGGATAATTCCTGTGATGACAGAATCGAAAGCGACATACTTAGTGCGGGCATGAAGGGCATAGTATCTCGCCTGGTCTCCCCCTCTAAGGCAACCTCTACCTCCCCAACCTCCACCTCTACCTGGCTGAGCAGGTGGGGTAGCAATTGGTGATGTGATCATAGCTTGAGAACTCTACGGAGCGCGCTGTGGCTGAGAAGTCTGTGGAGGTTCACCCCTACCTAGTCTAGGGAAATACCTCATCACATGGTGTATGTCACCACACTCAAAATAACCTCATGGCTGACGCGGCAATGGGAACTATGCGGTACGGGTTCTTTGTGACCCCTAAATACCTAAAATACTATGCGAAGCCTGAAATGCAAATTGAGCTGGCTGACATACAAAACCTCTACCATGACGTACTCTTCCTCTAAAATAAGGGCCAGTGGATCTCTCCAACCTACGAGGTCTCCTCGCTTCCCTATACTCTCTCTTCTAACCTAGTCTGTCCTCTCCCTCTTAGACCCACTTGTCCTCTAATCGGCAAGATATCCTTACCACCCGCTGAACTGGGACCATATGTTATGTCGCTATGACACCTGGAACCTGACCAATGCGAACTTGCTGCTCTGGAGTGGGGGCGGTGGGAGTCTGGGTCCCTTCCCCGATCTGTGAAGTAGTTGGTACAACCTGAATCAATCATGCATGAACCAATGTACCAAACATGCTCAGGAGTTGTGTTAATGTCCCCTCAATTGCTAGAGGAGGAGGAGGAGGAGGAGTAGTAGTAGTAGTAGTAGTAGGCGTATCAGGCGCCTGGGCTCCGGCTGGAACTACTGGTGGCTTCTCTTTAGCAGCTCGCACGGGTGCTCTGGTTGTACCACATGCGCGTCCTCGGCCTCTTCCCTGGCCCCGATCTCTGACAGATCTCGCAGAGAGCACGGGTGTCTGGTCACCTCCAGTAGCACGTGTCCTCACCATCTATGAGAGAATGGAAGACAGAGGTTTAGGATTGTGATGTCAAAAATCTCGCACGACAGGGAAATCAAATGAGGTAGAATTTTCCTAACGGTTACATAGACTCTCATAGATAAGTACAGACATCTTCGTACCGCTCCGCGGGACTCTAATAAACCGGCTTGCGATTCATGACTCCTATGAACCTAGAGCTCTGTTACCAACTTGTCACGACCCAAGTTCGCCCTCCGTGAACATGTCGTGACAGCACCTAGTCTCTACCACCAGGTAAGCCTAACAATTTGCGAAAAGGAAACAAAATGCCAAAAAACTAATAAACCCGAAGATAAACAATATAGAAGCATTTAAGATGTCGCTCGGCATAAACCAATACAATGTCTCAAAAACTGAACAACTCCCAAAACTCGAAAACTCACGAATCACAAGCTATGGGTACTACATATTGTTCTAACTCCGGAAACTCAAGAAATACAGAAGGGCTATAACTATAAGAGAGAATGGAGAGAGACTTCTCGATCTGCGGACGCGGAATACATACCTCAAAAGTCTCTAAAGAATCGCCTCGCCTCAAGGATAGTGGGGCCGAGTCAAAGAACCTGGATCTGCACACGAAAAATATGTGCAAGAAAGGGCATGAGTACACTACAGTGGTACCTAGTAAGTGCCAAGCCTAATCTCAGTCGAGTAGTGACGGGAAAGGTCAGGGCCCTACCGGTCATATATATTTATATATAAGGAAATGTAACAGTATAAAGTAACACAATTTAATGATAGGAATGACAACAACTACAATAGAGAGAAAATCACAGAAAGAATACAGTTCAACACAGAGATAGCAATTGGGGATCTACCAGGATCCCGTCTTGTAGCCCCCAAATGTAAATGTCTAGTGAATCTCCCGGGTGTCGTCCCGTAGTCCAACTCATAGTGCACCGGGGATCTACCAAAATCCCGATCCGTAGTCCCTAATTGTAAATGCCCAATACTGGGGGAATCTACCGGGTGCAATCCCATGGTTCTATATAACTATGCAGAAGGATCAACCGGAATATCCGTAGTCCCAAATAAACATGCAGGGAGGGGGATCTACCGGAAAATCGCCTGTAGTCCCCAAAGTAAACACACAGCAACAACACAAAGAATATTCAATTCAATCCAATTTCATACAAAGGTAAATAGATATTCCTAACCTAGCATGCTGCACAGAATTCAGATAAAGGAGTTTGAGCAAGTAAAACAATTGAGTCATTTAGATATGTTTTCCTAAGCTAACAGTAGGCTTAAATTTCAAGTAGTGTAAACAAGGAAGAAATACACAATTATAGTTGCTTAATGAAAAATGGATTTTCAATAATTAGCACATATACGCACTCGTCACCTCATGTACAAGGCATTTCATATATCAACAATACCAAATCCTAAGGGAAGTTCCCCCACACAAGGTTAAACAATCCACTTACCTCGAACCGACTCAAAATACATCCGGAAACACACTCTTGCCACTAGTATTCGATTACAAATGGCTCAAATCTATTCAAAGTAATTGAATAATGTAAATATAACTTCAGGTAACTAATTCAACTAATTAATTCGAAGCTAATACGCAAAATTAGGAAAATTACCCAAAAATCCTCCCCGGACCCACGTGTCAGAATTGGGTAAAATTTACAAATTCAAAATCCTTACGCTCTCACGAGTTCATACATACCAAAATTATTACAATCCGACATCAAAATCTTGATCAAAACCCCAAAATTAGGCCTAAGAACCTTTTTCCAAGTTTTTCCTTATTTCTCATTCCAAATCCGAAATTAGATGATGAATTCATGATTCAATTAATAGGTTATAAGTAAAAAGGAGTTAAGAATAATTACCAGTTAACTCCCCCAGAAAATCTCCCCAAAAATTGCCTTTTACCGAGCTCCCAATTCAATTTTCCAAGTTTTAATTTCAAACCCTCGTTCTTCCCCTTTTCAGACCAGTGGATCCACATCTGCGACTCTAGAACCGCACCTGCAGTCCCGCTTCTGCGGAGACTAAGCCGCACCTGCGACTTTTCATTAAACCAAAAAATTCTGCACCTGCGACCTCTTGTATGCAAATGCGGTGTTGCTTTTGCGATGCATGCGCCGCATCTGCGACCAATCCCAATTTCGCCTCAGATCGCACCTACGGTCCTCCAAACGCTTCTGAGGTGCTGCACCTACGGTCCCATACACGTATGTGCGGTTATGAACGGTTCAGCCCACTTCAAATTTCTCCTATGTCCAATTCAACTTCCGTTAAGCACCCAAAACTCACCTAAGCCCCCCGGGACCTCAACCGAACATTCCAACCAATCCTAAAATATCATACGAACTTGTTCCAACCCTCGAATTACATAAAACAACGCTAAAACCACAAATCACTCTCCAATCCAAGCCTAAGGATTTCTAAAACTCCAAATTTCCGCTTTCAATAAAAAAAACCTATCAAACCTAGTCCGAATTACCTGAAATTTTGCACAGATGTCCCATATGACACAACAGACCTACTCCAACTTCCGGAACTCTATTTCGACCCCGATATCAAAATCTCACTATCGAACTGGAAACTTCGAAAATTCGACTTTCGGCATTTCAAGCCCAATTAAGCTACGGGCCTCCAAAACACAATCTGAACACACCCCTAAGCCTTAAATCACTCAACGGAGCTAACGGAATTTCATTCCGAGACCGTCTTCACACTGCTCTGACTAAGGTCCAAATTCTAAAGTTTAAACTCTCATTTAGGGACTAAGTGTCCCAAAACTCTCCGAAACTCCAAACGAAACCTCCCGGCAACTCAAAATAGCAGAAATAAATACGGGAAAAGCAGTTAATAGGGGATCGTGGAGTTAATTCTTAAAACGATCAGCCGGGTCGTTACACAATTGTTATACAGATTTTATACAATATGTCTTTTGTATTTGATTTATACATTATTTCTATCTAGTTAAATACAACTAAAATAATATACAACTTAAATACAAATTTTATATAAAATTTATACAATATGTCTTTTGTATATTTTGTATCTGATTTATACATAGTAAAAATAAATTTTATACAGCTAATTATATATTATACAACTTATTTACAATTTTCATATATTATTTCTACTCAGTTATATACAACTACAATATCATACAACTTAAATATAATTTGTATACAATGTTGTTCAACTTTCATACAATAATTAAATAAAAATAATATATATAAACAACAGAATACAATTTTTCTACAATTTCATAAATATAATGTATATCATGTCTTCTTCTTCTTCGAGTTTCAATTAAAATTCAGCTAAAATCAAGTCTAATCTTCACCAAAACAGTCTCAAAATTGAGATATAAACTTCAAACCATATTCCCAATTGTTCGCAACAACACCCAATCCAAACAAAGAATATTTTTTGAAAACCCAAATTCGAATTCAAAGTTTTTTAATGGCTGTCGATAGTGGAATTGCTGCTCTCTTTTCCTTTGCTTTACATTATTGAAATTAGGGATTGAGAGATATAGAGAGACGTAGAGAGAATCTCAGTTCTTTGCAATAACACCCAATTCAAACAAATAATATTTTTCAAAAATTCAAATTCGAATTAAAGGGAAACAAACGAAACAAAAAACTAAACTTTTTCTTTGACTTCGAATGTGAAAGTGACCAGCTAGATTGTGCAAAATATTGCAGTGAACCTACAAACCTTTGAACAACTAATAAATATTTTTTGTTGATTGATCTTCGAACCATCAGTTAATGAAATTCATAGCTTTAAGTTTTATAGCATTAAATTGATTCAAAGGTTCAAAGCTTTTTAATGGTGGAATTGCTGCTCACTTGTGCAAGATTCATGGGGGATGGGTGGAATTTGGAGAGATAAACGTGGGGGGAGTGTAAGATACATTAGAGTGATTTTAGGATACTAATTATTATCATTAATTCTCTTAAAATGTACATAAATGGTAATTGAGCATATAAAATGTAATTATAGTAAAATTTGAGTATGGAGGGTAATATAGCTTTATATAGGGGTGGCAATTTGAGCCCAAACTCATCCAAACTGCCCAACCGCCCAGAGATTAATGGGTTGTGCTATAAACATTTTAGCTCATAGGTCAATTTAGGTTGAGCCCCCAAGTTAACTCATTACTTTTTATAGCTCATTCTCACCCATTAAGCAGCCCAAATATAACACATGAAATTCACCCAAAACAAAGGAATCTCAGCCCAACTTATCTAGAAATTTACTTAGTTGCTCCAATTTTACTTTTTTTTTTGTATTTTTAATTTTCTGTTCTCTTGTTTTTCTGCACCACCTAACCCACCCTACCCCTAACCCTCCCCCCCAAATCCCCCAAAAAACTTTTTTTTTTAATTTTTAATTTTTAGCTTTTCT
>MU765179.1:32440-48345 GCA_026770625.1 Nicotiana glauca
GGGATAATTTTTATATTTCCTGTTTTGTTGGGAAAAACTCAATACAAAGGGGCTTCTCGATCTGTGTAGGAAATAAAAATAGATATCACATTGTTGAGAACAGAGGAGTAAAAAAATGTGTGTGTGGGTTGGGGGGGAGGGGGAGGGGGGTAAATGGTGGTTCTGGAAAATTCTAGAAAAACATTTTAAAATGTATGTTTGTGTAGAGTAAATGGTGGTTCCGGAAAATTTTAGAAAAACATTTAAAAGTGTGTGTGTGTAGTAAATGGTGGTTGCAGAAAATTTTATAAAAGCATTTCAAAATGTGTGTGTGTGTGACTGTGTATTTAGTAAATGGTGCATCTACTGTCTTTAGATCCTGGAGTAGCCTTGGATTGAAAATATGTACGCTAGTTAGCTTGATTTGAAAAGCAGCAAATCAAACAATACGTAATATTGGCTATATTCATCGACATGGATGGGTGCTTTTACTGCTGTGATTACCTTGGACCCTTGGTGGAAATAGGACCCAGTAAATTGGTTAATTGCTCTTTCCAAATGCTTGTCCTGAAGATTATCCTCATTTTCGTGTTCTAGCTTTTGGGGTGGATTTTTTTGTAAAGACTAGAAACAGGTTGATTACTTGAATCTCTGCTAATTGGGCATTGTAACTAGTTGACAGGCCAACGTTTACACATAATATAGCATGTAACTCAAGGAATATATCTGTAGTATATGATAACGAAGTTGAGTGCATTTGTGTGGGCTGTATATTACTTTTATTGAACTTTTTGGGAAAAATATGTTAGTTCTATTGGAGTTGCTGGAGTAGCTAATGTAAACTTGGATGGTTTCTTTGAGGTTAACTTCATCAATATATGAAGGAGAGAGATATTTATCCGCAGTTTGGGGAAATACAATTTAGGGTAAGTTGCGTTTAAGAAGAGGCTTGCATCAGAAAGTGAGGAAGTTTCTTGCTATATAGTCAATTCTCTGCTCTTCCACTTTTCATTCTGAATGACCAGTAGTTGCTGATAGCACTTGAAGCAGCAATGCAAGTTGTAGCAATATCATTTTGTTAGTGGGAAGATGAAACCAAGCAGCTAGATTTAAAAATTGAGCCTTCAATGTTACTCGTCTTACTTGTCATTGTGTTAGAAGCATATCTGTTCCGACTGCATTTCAATTTCCTTTGTTAAGTATTCTTGGTTAACTCAAGTTTGGATTGGTTATTAACAAAACGCAAACTGATCTTTAGCTTTTAACCTAATTACAGGTTGAAGATGTCTCGTAGAAGATCGGAGAAAAGTGAGAGCACTAATTCAGAGTTGGAAGACTTGAAGTATAAATACTATAAAGATTTAAGAGATGAAAAAGTCAAAATTAGACGTTCTGGAAAATATTTCAGATGTCCATACTGTGATAATTCTAGTAAAGAATATGATTTGCAAGATCTTCTAAGGCATTCTTCCCGCATTGGTAGAGATTCAAAGAGTGCTAGTTTTAGAGACATAGCTAGACATTTGGGATTGCTCAAGTACTTGGATAGGTCCGTCAATGCAGACAAGAAGGAATCCAAATCAAGTCGGAGGAAAAGTTTTGAGCCATCAGGGAAGAGTTCTCGAGATGCTAAGAGTGATCCAGTAGAGCCATCTCACATCACTGAGCAGTACAAAAGCGGAGGAAAATTTTACTCGTCTTCTGTTAGGACCAGTGAAGCAGTAGATAAACCTGTTGATTGTGCTGAAGAGCGTCCGAGAAGGGAAAAACTAAATGCAGAGAACACAGTGGCATTCCAACCTCCTCTCAGAAGTACTAAAGATGATATGCCACCCCAACCTGTCCTAGCATCTAATGAGCAATGTATCAACGAGGCCAAGGATGATCCCATAGTTTTTCCCTGGATGGGAGTAGTAGCCAATATCCCGGTTGAAAATAAGGGAGGTAGGTATGTAGGTAAAAGTGGAACAAATCTAAAAAAGGAGTGGATTGCCAAAGGGTTTAATCCAGTGAAGGTTCATCCTTTATGGAATTTCCGTGGTCACACTGGCTATGCCATAGTTGAATTTAAAGGGGATTGGTCAGGATTCATGAATGCTATGGCATTTGGTAAAGCATTTGAATTGGATAAACATGGTAAGAGAGATTGGAATTTAGTAAGACGTCGGGATGACAAATTATATGCTTGGATTGCGCGTGATGAAGATTACTACTCTGAGGCTCTCATTGGTAAACATCTCCGCAAACATGGAGATCTAAAGACAGTTTCTGAAATACAAGCAGAGAATAAAAGGAAAGATTCTAGTCTACTATGCAACTTGACCAATGAGTTAGAGATGAAGAACAAGGCATGTGAAGAGATGAAGAGAAAAATAAGCAGAACTGAGGTTTTTATGGATAATGTGATGAGTCAAAAGGAGGAGATGGTTCAAAACTACAACGAAGGTGTATTTTTCTTTTGCCTCTTTGCTGTAAACTAGTCACATAATATCTAAGATACACCTGTGCGAAATCTGTTAATCATATCATGAAGTTGTGCCTCATTCTGTTGTTGTTTTTCTCCTCTAATGTCATTTAATTTGTGTACTAGAGATGGAGGTGATGCGGCGTAAAGCATTCAATCAGCTCCGGGATTCCATACGTGAGCATGAGAAAAGTCGAATGCAGCTCGAAGCTCAAAAAGAAGAATTGATGCTACGAGAAAAAGAATTGAGAGAACGTGAAGCACTAAATGAGAGTGAGCAAAGAAAGCTTGATCATCAAAAGGAGATGGTAAGATCTTTCTAAGATGCTGTCATAAGCTTCCTGCTTTAGCTTGCTGTTTGTCTGTTGGATATGAAAAGAAAAGAGGCTTACAGAGAAGGGCATTGTTTTGCAAGTGGTGCTTCTTTGCAAAAGGGAAAGTGGAGATGATACTCTTGAGTGTCTAAAATACTGATTTTTTTTTAAGGATATCTAGCATAATTTTATCCAATTGAAAGGAATTTGACTTACTTGAGCATATTCAGTGTGGTCATCTCCGCCTTTATGTGTCCAGTTTGCTTGCATACCTTTTTCCTGATAATATAGGTTATAGGAATTACTTAGCATTCCAGGTCCTTAGATGTAATTCTGATGCCTAATTTGGCAGTTCTTTCTGAAAATTCTTTATCTGCAGAATGAGAAGGCGATTTTGGAGCAGAAGAAGGCTGATGAGAAAATGTTGAAATTGGCTGAAGATCAGAAGGTGTGCTGTGCAGTTTTGGCTAAGACTGCCTCTTTAAGAACACAATATTTCATAGCTTTTTAGCTATTGACTTTGGGCTTTTACTTGCAGAAAGAAAAGGAACAACTTCATAAAAGAATAATTGAACTTCAAGCAAAACTTGATCAGAAGCAAGCACTGGAGTTGCAGATTGAGCGCTTGCGAGGTTCCATGGAAGTGATGAGACACATGAATGTGGAAGGAGATCTCGAAGCGAAGAAGAAACTGGAATCAATTCAAGAAGAAATCAAGGAGAGTGAAGAAGAACTTGAAAGCTTGGAAACACTGAATCAAACTCTAATTATAAAGGAAAGACTTACAAATGACGAGGTGCAAGAAGCCCGTAAAGAGCTTATCAATGTGAGCATTCGTACATTTTTAGTTCATCCTCGTAATTTTTTTTCTTTCTAATGAAGCAATGTGATTATGATTGGAGCTAAACATATAGTATGTTTTATAAAGGTTTTGGTTACTTTATATTTGTCCACCAAAGTAACGAGCATTTTATTCACCTGCATGAGCAGCCAATCCTTCTATTTACTAAGGAGTTTAAATGTGACAAATAGATTTCCAAATAATTCGAGTTCACCATACATTGCCTTTTTTAGGAAGTATACTATGTGTAAAATGAACAGATGAATTTGAAGTTAAAGTAGTGAAGAATAAGGATGGCTTGTAGTCACAGGCACTCACATCATTTTCTTCTATTATAATTGATCTTTAATTAACTTTCATTGGGATTCAATCTTGAACTACATCTTCACAATCAGTTCGAAGAAATGCTCATCATTGTTAAAAAGAAGAAAACAAAAGGATAGTTCCATAACATTTTACACCTGCCTCGTTCCTCTGCTTGTAACAGTGCACACCTATATTAGATGCCATTGTTATTTACAAGTTTGTAGCAGCTAAAAGTTTAAAACTAACTCTGTAAAATTCTGGAGATATGCACTACAGAGAAACCTTTTGAAGATGGTAAACTTGACTTCATAATTTGTTTTACTCCTAAAATTGTGGGGGGTTTTTCCAAGTATGTCCTTGCCTTTCGATCTAGTTTTATACATACATGATTTCTCATAAACATTTTTTTTTTTTTTGACTTTTGAATTTATCGTACTTTTTGCTTGGTTATTGTTAAGCGTATTTTTTTTTTTTTTGCCTTTTGAATTTTTCGTCTTTTTTGCTTGGTTTTTGTTAAGCGTATTTTTTTTTTTTTAGTTTTTACCATTCTTCATGACGTTCTCTCTTAATATGCTTCTTTGACTTCTTCCCTCTGTCATGTTTGTTTCTTGGAGATTCTCATTCATAATCAGCTCAAGCTTGATATTACTGCAAGGAAGTGCGAATGAGTCTGATATCTGCAATATGGCTCATGCATTAGATTGGCTTCTGAAGACAATCTGTAGTAGTAGCTGCAAGCTGTTGTAGCTTTACATTTACATTGCCGGATATCTAGAACAAAGGAAACGAATTGTAAACCTACAAACATGCCACAGTACAATTATTCTAATTTTTGTAAAAGTATCTTAAACATGAAGATGATTCCAATCTCATTCTGCCAACCAGTACTGTAGGAACAGCAATTATATGTGCAATCTTCATGTTCTTTCCCTTTGCTCTAGATAATTAGTGCTTGATTTATTTTGTCACAGGGTTTAAAGCAGAGCCGTGCTTTTATCTGTGTCAAGAGAATGGGGGAACTTAATGAGAAACCATTCCATGCTGCTGCAAGAAAAATTTACAACTCGGAAGCAGCAGCAGAGAAAGCAATGGAACTATGTTCCTTGTGGGAGGATCACCTGAGGGATCCAAATTGGCATCCGTATAAGGTTATCCAAAAGGGTTTAAATGTTGAGGTATGCACTCCTTTATGCATTGTTATCTGTATTATATTTTGTTCCTTTATTTTCAATGTAAATTTTATTTACTTTTGATTTCTCAGGAAGTAATTGATGAAGATGATGAGAAGTTGATGGATCTAAAGACTGAGTATGGTGAAGAAGTGTATCAAGCTGTGGTAACTGCCTTAAATGAGTTGAATGAGCATAACCCCAGTGGTAGGTACCCAGTACCTCAGTTGTGGAATAATAAGGAAAAGAGAACTGCATCATTGACAGAAGGAGCTGAGCACATATTGAAACAGTGGAAGCTGCATAAGAGGAAAACAAGATGAAGCATTTGACTGAACTTTGAGGGGAAAGAAGTAGAAAAATTGATTGTCGCATGATTAATTCTAGTAGGCAAAACGTGAAATAACCAATTCGCACACAAGAAAACTTACTTGTAGTATTGCCCTTACTAACAGAATTACAAGGAATAGCAATTGAAAGGACATAGAAGAACTAATAAGAAGAAAAGGTGAGAAACAGAGACCAGTATAGAGGGGGATGAGGAAATTAGAGATACAAAGCAGAGATGAGAGAGACCATATTCAACATCATAATTCCCATAATCCTTTTTACTAACCTCTTGTCCCTTTTTAACCATTTGCTAATGGGCATGGATCCCAAATAAAACTCTCTAATATTTTACTCAGCCCAATAATCCCAATTGATTCAGCCTTATTCACTTCTTCTAGCCCATAGGCTCTTATGGAGTCAGCTTGATTTACAACAATACCCTCGCCTTCAAAAAGAACCTTGTCCTCAAGGTTCGAGCAAAGAATAGTATTAGCAATGCACTCTCCGCTGGATGTCTCTAGACAAAAGTTTTCTGGGAAACGGAAGGAGAATATGAGAACTGTCACAACTTTGTCAACAGGACATGAGATGGTGACCACTGTAGTATTGACAACCTTTGGTTCCATGTCACCACAAATCCTAAGACAACAGGTTAGAATCTTGGCACGGAGAGAGTCACACTTGACTTGAGCTTCTTGGCCAATTATTTCCAAACCAGCAACAAGAGTAGTGATGGCTTTAAAAAGAATGATAATCATGGGATGTTGTAACATGACTCCTTGTCCACATAGGATCATAGCAACTTTCAGCAACATCAAGGACAGATTGGAGGTAAAGAAATTATTTAGTAGTGCCTTCTAGTAGAACTTTGGATCATCACAGTTTTCCCCAAACAAAACATTGTTGCATATACAGCCTGATAGGAGAGCAACCTGGTGTAAACTTGACATATAATCACCACCAAGAATGGATGCACATTTTTCGCTCAATTTCCAAAGATTCGAACTCAATAGCGATGATTCAGTTGACTTATTCTTTCTCACTATTGCACAACACAGTTCTGTAGGAAATATAAAGTTGACAAAAGCCAAAGTCACTCCCAATTGCCTTTGACTACTGCCTTGGACATAGATGTCATCATCATTAATTAGATGATTGATAATTTCAGAAGCCCTACAGTGAGCATCATTGGTGCATACCAGTTTTATCTCGTCGGCGCAATTTATATTCTCAATTGCAGTGAAAAACCTTGTTCCAATAAGTGCAACTACATTAAGACGGGCATCACAACATAACTGTAACATCAACTCATTATACATGTATTCTGTTGGACCGAGTTCAAGCAGATCCCCAAGTATAGTAGCTCGTGTACTCTTGCAATTGATGTTTCTTAACAACTCAATGTCATCCTTGGCCAAAATTAATTCTCCGGGAGAATTAGTTACAAGAGGTAAGAAGGATATCTTTGGTGAACAGAGAAGAAAAATTTGGTTTATGTCATCATAAGAATAGCTACCAAGGAAAGCAATAGCCATGGGTGGTTGAGATGTCACACAAATCCAATCAGCAATATAGAAGTGAGCTAAACTTGGTAAAGTAGTAACTAACAATGCGAAAGGAGATTGCTAATTGTAGGATTTCACAAACCATAGTTGTCCGAGATCCCATACTCTAGTCTTATAGTTGGAATATGCTATGAAGTTCAACCTGCTAATACATTCCAGCAATGGTAAGACCGCCACATACTCTATAGAATCGGTTAGAGCCCAGAACGCGAAACTTATTCCAGGATCTCATACACTAAGAGCTAGCGCAGTTGCGTAAATGGTTACTCTAAGGAATTTAGCAGTAAGATTAAATGGAAATTGACCCAAAATACATTCATCATTGAATTCCCCAGTAGAACTTCCATTCTCATCTTCAAGAAGTACTTTACATAATGCACTACACATGCCAGAATGGCGGCCTCCTTCTCTCGTTGCATATCTCGTTCCCGATGTTCATGTGGCACTACAAAAATTTGTGTACCTCCCAAAACTTGGCATACAAATAATTCCACTCCATTGTTCATGCCTTCATGCGTGGTGACATCCCAAAGATCAGCAGGCACCAAGGATACAGATAGTTGATATTCTAAGCAACTGAAAAACTCAGCACTCTCGCCACGTTCACCGCCTAACTCTGTTTGGGTAATAAATGGAGTTAATCCCTCAATTTGTTTTAAATCTGTGGATTCAACAGTTAAAAACACATATGAAGCAGCCCTAAAATATTGCCCTGTGTCGAACCAATTGTCCACACAATAATAAAATGGGATAGTCCCTATTGTTGCTTCAGACGCATAGTAGAGAGAAGCACAAGCCTTCTTATGACAGTAATAGCAAGTATCAAGCATATGACCATAGTCCGAATTGACATTAACAGGTACAACAAGTGTTAGGCCAATAGGAAACTTATCACATAGGACCAAGCTAGCAAAAGGATCCAAAATCATAGTTGCAAAGTGACTGAGTTGTTCGGCAGTATCTCGTTGAGTACTTTTACCAAACCGTTGGGTATCGCTATCTGTAGCTTCTTCATCATTGATTGGAGCATCTGCTTGCGCCTCGACGATTACTTTGGGAAAACAGCTATGTAGTGTTTTGTCGAAAATCTTAGGTGAGTGATTATCATCCAAAGTAGCTGCAAAGTGGGAGGTATGTGTATTTGCATCTGTGTCGTGGCATGCAGCTATAACAGAATAAATTTCCTCAATTTCTTTGGGAAAGCCTTTAGTAGGCATTTCATCGAAAATATGCTTGACATTACTCTTAGCAGTTAGAGGACTTACATAGGTCTCTGGTACTGCTTATGTTTCTGCACAATTAGAGAAAAATTGGAAATCAGTTGAACACCCTATTGAAGCAGGGGGAACCCATTTGCGATAATGCAGCCTTAGTTTCTCTGTAAAATTCTTCCAGTCGACGAATTGTTTATTCCGATATAGCCACTGGAACCATGCTAAAGCTTCGCCATCCAAGTAAGATGATGCTAAAGGGAGTTTAAATTCGTCGGCAATGGAGTAAAATTCAAAATACCTCTCTGCCTCTAAAACCCAAGCCTCCGGATTTCCACCACGAAACCGCCTTAATTCCAGTGAAACTAGGTTGTCACGAAAAGTAGGTATTGCCGGACTGCGAATTGCTGGATCTCGGTGTGGAATGGACGTTGTAGCCTTTTCCCCAATAGCTCCATTAACAACGAACGAATATCGGCAAAATCCTTAGAAAGCGAATCCTTCATTTCCTGAATTGAATCACGAATTGAGTCATCGACGAACATCTTGAGTACTTTTTGGTCCGCCAATAGAGACCTCTGGATGAAAGCACCAATGTAACAAACGTAAAATAACCAATTCGCACACAAGAAAACTTGCTTGTAGTATTGCCCTTACTAACAGAATTACAAGGAATAGCAATTGAAAGGACATAGAAGAACTGATAAGAAGAAAATGTGAGAAACAGAGACCAGTACAGAGGGGGATGAGGAAATTAGAGATACAAAGCAGAGATGACAAAGAGCATAAGCAGAGATGAGAGAGAGCATATTCAACATCACAATTCCCATAATCCTTCTTACTAACCTCTTGTCCCTTTTTAATCATTTGCTAATGGCCCTGGATCACAAATAAAACTCTCTAATATTTTACTCAGCCCAATAATCCCAATTGACTCAGCCTTATTCACTTCTTCTAGCCCATAGGCTCTTATGGAGTCAGCTTGGTTCACAACAACCAGCTTAACCATTAGCAGGAATTCTCAAAGTCTGCAACACTTAATTACTAGTTTTCTTACCCATCCCTTCATTTAGCTCTATATTTTTTGTGAAAATATTAGATGAGACAGCTTGTTCTTTGTCTTCTGGTTCATTTTTTGTCATTAGATACATAGAAGCTTCAAGTATATTGTAAATTCTGACCAGAAACAGCTAGAAATATATGGATTAAGTCATTGGATAGTTTATTGTACAAAGCTGATTTACAGAGGAGCACTTTGCAGTACGGTGCTCTGTCATTCTCTTTATCAACGACCCCTATCCATTATTGTTGGAGTTACATAAATATACAGAGGTGTTACAGTCTTGGGCCAAAGTTGTATAGAACAGATTTGGGCCAAAGTCAGCCCAATAATTGTATTTATATTAACCCATTAGATTGTTAAAATAGTAGCCCGGTTAGCTTGATCGAAGAAGACCATTTTGCCCTTTTGTATATATAGGTGTATATACTCCTCTAGAACATTCCGATGGGAGATGAATGAAAAATATCTGATTTTCCTCTCTTTTTCCGTGTTCTCTCCTCAAACTGAACCCTAGATTCATTTCATAAATTTGTTCAATCACAATGTTAACATGGTATCAGAGCATGGTTTTTGGGTAGATTCAAGCCTGATAAATCGAACGGTGTTGGCCCTGTTGTTTAAATCGAAAGGGAACGAAGATTTTGCTGGTATTTTTGGTTCAATGAACAGAGATTTCTCAAATTCCGACGAGGATTCTCCTATTGTCTGACGGTCATCTTCTATTCCGGCAAGTTTATCAATTTTGAGTATTTCAAGGCTCACTTCTTCGAGTATAAAGGAAGAAGATCGGTAACCCTAATTTTTTGTCCTTTGCGTCATAGCTGGTGGTATTTTCCTTCATTGATGTATGTTTAGTGTCATTATTCGACTTTGATTCTGAATTTCTGCCTTGTTGAACGAATTTTCCCAAATTATTGAACTATGGTAAATCCTGGGACTTCTACTGAAACTCCGTATAATCCTGATCCTTCAAGTCCTCTTTTCATAACTGAAACTCCGTATAATCCTGATCCTTCAAGTCCTCTTTTCATACATTCTTCTGATATTCCTAGAACATGCCTAGTTAGTACTCCATTCTTTGGGTCTGGTTATGGGGGATGGAAGAGAAGCATGATAGTGTCGCTTTCTGCTAAAAATAAAATCGCGTTTGTTGATGGATCTTGTCCTAAACCTTCGAGTAATGACGATTCTGCAAAATTATGACAATGGGATAGATGTAATAACATGGTAATTTCGTGTCTAACCAGTTCACTCTCACCAGCTATTGCTGAGAGTGTCCAGTACTCAAAAACTGCTGAGAGTATCTGGAAACAACTGGAGCGTAGATATGGGACTGTGAATGGGACTAAGGTTTTTGAAATTAAAAAGGAGTTAGCATCAACTCAGCAAGGGTCTCTTGACATTGCTTCATACTTTAATAAACTGAAGAAACTTTGGGATGAGTTAGGGACCATGCGTAAAAATCATGGTAATTCATGTACTTGTGCTGCTAAGCCAGACATTCAAAAAGACGAGGAGGAGGATAAACTACATCAGTTTCTTATGGGGTTGAATGAGGTTTATGTGGGGGTTAGAAGTAATCTGTTGATGATGCAGCCTCCTCCTTCTCTTGATAGTGCATATAATATACTCCTTCAGGATGAGAATCAAAGACAAGTTCATTTCAGTCCTCAGCTTACTCCAGAGTCTGCTTCTTTTTCTGCCAAAATGAATAATAAGACATTCCCTCCAAAACAGTACAATCAAAAGATAGACTTTGGACAGTCCAGAATTAATGTCTTCTGCAAGTATTGTAAGAAATCAGGTCACACAATTGAAAAATGTTATAAACTTCATGGGTTCCCCCAGAATTTCAAATTTAATAAGGAAAAGAGAGTAGCTACAAATGTGTCCACTGAATTTGGGTATCCATATCCTAGTCAGAAACATAATTCTCCTCAATTTGGTGATGGTACTTCTGTTAATGGAACTCCTGGTCAAGTCTGTGATGACCAAGCCTCATCTATTCCTGGTTTAACAAAACAACAATACTCACAGCTCATGACTTTGCTGCAGCAAACTCAATTTTCTTCTGATTCTGATTCTCAGTCCAACCTCATGGGTTCTGCAAACTTTGCAGGTAGTATTTTGTCTCTGCCTGTGTATTTTGACAATGAATCTCATGCTTGTTTGTTGTCTGGGGCTAGCAGAAGTGTATGGATCATAGATAGTGGGGCCACTGATCACATGACCTCTAATAAAGATATACTCTTTAATGTCATACCATTAACTACTCCTTACTTAGTGACTTTACCTAATGGATACAAAGAAAAAGTTACTTGTATAGGATCTGTTACTTTGTCCCCCTCTTTGACTCTTCATCAAGTATTGTACATTCCATCTTTTCACTACAATCTGATTTCTGTCCACAAATTGATTCAACAACACAAGTGCTTAATTATGTTTACTTCTTGTTCATGCATTCTCATACAGGACCTTTCCATGAGGAAGCTTTTGGAACTTGGTAAGTTGGACCAAGGACTTTACAAGCTTCTTCATGAAGATCACACCACTCCTGGTTCTAGATTCCCTGTTTCTGTTTTTAATAAGAATATACACTCTAAGAATGTTTCTGATGTTTTCATTAACAAGACAGTACCAAATAAAAGTGTTTTCAATTTTATTCCTTTAGTTCCATATGGTGATGTGCATGATATAAATAAACATGATGTATTGTGGCATCATAGGTTGGGACACGTTCCTTTTGCTAAAATGAAGCTCATTCCTTCTATATCTGTTGATTTATCTTCTAAACAATCCTTTACTTGTCTTGTTTGCCCATTAGCAAGGCAAAACAAATTACCTTTTTCTCATAACACTTCTTTTTCTAATTCCTTATTTGAATTGATTCATGTTGACACATGGGGACCTTATCACACACAAACATATTCTGGAGATAGATATTTTCTTACCATTGTGGATGATCATAGTAGGCCCACTTGGACTCACTTAATGCATTCTAAAAGTAATGATGTTTCCTTGTTGAAAGCTTTCATAGCTATGATCAAAACCCAATTCAATCTTCATGTTAAGACTGTAAGAAGTGACAATGCCTTAGAAATAGGGCTCTCAAATTTTGCTTTACAATACTTCTCTGAAAATGGTATTATTCACCAAACATCTTGTACACATACACCCCAACAGAATGGTGTAGTTGAGAGAAAACACAAACATTTTCTAGAAACAGCAAGAGCATTGTTATTTCAATCAAAACTCCCAACAAAATTCTGGGGAGATTGCATTTTGACTGCCACATACCTAATAAATAGATTTTCTTCAACTGTTTTACACAATAAAACCCCTTTTGATGTTTTATATGGCAAATCACCTTCCTATAGACATTTGAAGCCATTTGGTTGTCTATGCTATGCTACCATCCCGAAGTGCAACAGAGACAAACTAGATCCTAGGGCAACCCCTTGTGTGCTAGTTGGTTATCCATTTGGTAAGAAAGGGTATAAATTGTACAATGTCTCTACTAAAAATGTGTTTGTATCCAGAGATGTGGTCTTCCATGAGTAAATTTTTCCATTCTTTTTATCTTCTCCTTCTCCTACACTTACTGCTCCAATGCCCTCTATTCCTATTGATGATTCTTGTCCTTATCCTTCTCAATCTGAAACTTCTTGTTTTCCTTCTCAATCTGAAACTTCAACTTCTTCATTTCCCTGTTTTGTTCCTCCCTCAACCATTACATCTCCAGATCCTCCTACTCTTTATCCTACTTCTGCACCTTCTAGCTCATGTTCTGACCCTCCTCCTGAAGTTAGAAGAAGCAGCAGACTTCACACCCTACCTCCCCACCTTAATGATTTTGTAACACAACTTCCTCCTTCCCTTTCTGGCTCTACTTCTACATCATTTTCTGATGCCCATTCAACAGCAACTGAGCCTCATTCTTTTACTCAGGCATCTGCCATCCGTGCTTGGCAGGAGGCAATGAGGCAAGAGTTTGATGCTTTAGAAGCAAATAAGACTTGGACAATAGTTGAGCTACCTAAAGGCAAGAAACCAATAGGTTGCAAATGGGTGTATAAAATCAAACATAAAGCTGATGGTAATGTGGAAAGGTATAAGGCTAGATTGGTCGTACGAGGTGATACACAAATTGAAGGGATTGATTTTCATGAAACATTTTCCCCGGTTGTCAAGATGTGCACCATCCGGTGTCTTGTGGCTTTTGCTGTAAAGAAAGGGTGGTCTCTCTTTCAATTAGATGTCAACAACGCATTTCTTCATGGTGATTTAGATGAGGAGGTGTACATGAAACTACCTCCAGGTCTTCAGGTTACTCCCAATGTTCAGCCCTCTTCTATCTTGGTTTGCAAGCTTCAAAAATCCATTTACGGCTTAAGACAAGCATCTCGTTAGTGGTATGCCAAATTATCCACTGCACTTTGCTCTAGAGGTTATGTTTCTTCTTTAAATGATTATTCTCTCTTCATCAAGAAATCTTCCAATTCTACTATTTTTCTTGCTGTTTATGTGGATAATATTATTCTTACGGGTGATGATATTGCTGAAATTTCTGCCCTTAATGAGTTCCTTAACGACCAATTTAAAATTAAAGATTTGGGTATACTCAACTACTTTCTTGGGATTGAGGTCTTCTATGATAATTCTGGGGTTATTCTTCATCAACGGAAGTTTATTGCTGATTTGCTTCGTGAATTTGGTTGTGATTATGCTACTTCTGTGGTTTCTCCTTTAGAATTGGGTGCCAATCTTTCATCTGATGCTGGAGAGTTATTGCCTAGGCCTGACTCTTATAGGAGTTTAGTTGGTAAACTTAACTTTCTCACCCATACTATACCTGATTTGTGTTTTGCTGTACAACATTTAAGTCAGTTCCTCAAGTATCCTAGGGTGCCTCATATGAATGTTGCCCTTCACATTTTGCTATATCTGAAAGGCACTCTTGACTTTGGGGTTTCTCTTAATACTTCTTCTGATTTTTCTTTACTTGCCTATTGTGATAGTGATTGGGCTGCTAGTTCTGAGTCTCGTAGGTCTGTTTCTGATTTTGCATAACTATGGGTGGAAGTTTAATAAGTTGGAAATCTAAGAAACAATTTGTTGTTTCATTATCCTCTGCTGTGGCTGAGTATCGAGCCATGAGTAAGGTTGTGGCTGAATTGGTTTGGTTGGTTCGTCTGCTTACTGATTTGGGACTTCCTTCTGTGTCTCATGTTCCTGTGTATTGTGATAATCTGGCTGCTTTGCACATTGCGAAAAATCTCGTGTTTCACGAACGTACAAAACACATCGAAGTGGACTGCCATTTCATAAGGACAAAGTTAGTTGATGGCCTAATTTCTTTACATCATATATGCACTAATTCTCAACTGGCTGACATTTTTAAAGTGTTTGACAAGTGGACAACATCATTTTTTGCTTGGCAAGTTGGGTGTGACCTCACCCTCCAACTTGAGGGGGGGGGGGGGGTTGGAGTTACATAAATATACAGAGGTATTACAGTCTTGGGCCAAAGTTGTATAGAACATATTTGGGCCAAAGTCAGCCCAATAATTGTATTTATATTAGCCCATTAGATTGTTAAAATAGTAGCCCGGTTAGCTTGATCGAAGAAGACCATTTTGTCCTTTTGTATATATAGGTGTATATACTCCTCTAGAACATTCCGATGGGAGATGAATGAAAAATATCTGATTTTCCTCTCTTTTTCCGTGTTCTCTCCTCAAACTGAACCCTAGATTCATTTCATAAATTTGTTCAATCACAATGTTAACAATTACTCTCTCTGTTATTCTTCTTCAAACTGAGGAATATTACTCTGTTTATTGGAGTATTAGGTATTTGGTAATCCAGGCCAACAAAGGTGTTTGTGTTATTGTGTAGGTTTGGTAAATGATTTTGTTGATAATCATGTGACACTAAGGGAGTAAAGAATATTATTGTGCTGTTAGGGTATAACCGAAGAATGAGACCAATGACGACCGCAAGTAAATTTGTTTATGCCGAGGAATGCCCAACTCGCTATTCAAACGCACGTTCTTCTGCCTTGAATTGAAATAACCTTTTGTAAAATTCCCATAAAATTGTGCTTTCTACTTCCATTGATAAAGACAAAGAACGAAAACAGTTTATGTTGAGCTTGATTTATTCTAAAGGTATAAACTGAGCGATGTAATTGGGCTCCTCCTTCCAATCGTCCTATAATCTAATATAGTGTTGAACAAACTTGCAAATTGAAGTCCTTTAAAGGCTAAGCTATCATCGTCCATGAAATTCCTCTTAGTCGTTTAAGCATTTCTAAATGATAATAATAATATCCCAAGCCAATTTGTCCACATCAATTATTTTAACTAGTACCGAATTATTAGCATCGTCAAAGACCAAATTGTCCATTTAGGTACATGAGCTACTATATGTAAATGTAACACGTAAGATACCAAAAACAACATATTCATATATTCAATTAATACATAGTCCAACTAGTAGCTGCGGGCTACATGTTTTTGCAGCCGCCTCAGCTTTTCTCAAGTCATCTACACTTCATCCCTTCCCAAATCCCTAATTTCTCCACAAAACTCATCAACCCTTTTCCTTCCCCACCACAAACAAAAGAAAAAGTAAAATTAAAAAAAAAAAAAAAAAAAAACC
>MU765179.1:48862-92052 GCA_026770625.1 Nicotiana glauca
CCCCATAATCAGAAGACCTTACTTTTTCCCTAATCCCAACTGCAAAATAGCATTTTTTTAAAGACTTTTTCAATCCTCAAAAACCCCGTTAACCACAATAGTCAAACAAACAGAAACATACTACGTAATAAAAAGTCTTGAATTTAGCTACTTTTTCTTGTTAAACTCTGAAGTTTTTCCCAATGAAAGTTTGACCAAATTGCCAATGAGGTGGAGCAATGTTCCATGAAGTGGAGCTGCGTCTATCACTGGCTGTGACCCTAAATGAAAGTGACTGACCAATCAAAACCGAATTTGTTTGATAATTTTGACCCCAATTACGACTCATTGTTATCCAATTTGTCTTTGAACCTTTTACGTAAACCCTCACAATATCCCCTGCACCCGCGACGTTGGTAACCAAAACCAAATTGAAGTAACGGAAGCCGTTAATTGTGAACCTTATTCCACCTTTCTTCCTGCATGGCACCCTGCATAAATAAATGAAAAAACTTCAGGTTAGTTTGGTCATTTGAGTAACAAACATGAGGACAGATGTCTTAGTATGCTACGTAGTGTGTAAATTAAATATGAGGACGCAGTACGGCAAGGACTAGGTGTCTATAGAAGACTGTGCTCCACTACCCAGGGTTTGATGTTTGACATTCTTGTCAAATACTGTGCTTCGTTTGATTTTCCTAATATCCAACTCTACCAAATGGTTTTGCTTTATTACCAGGTTGATGAAAGGCTTTACTCCCCCTTACTTCCGTAAAAATCAATTTACTTCTTTCATTTTGGTTCAAAATAAATATTCAGTTATGTAATTAATAAAAATTTTAATTTATGTAAATATCCCTAAAAAAATTTCTTACATATATTTTTATATAAAATTTAGTATTTTATTAATGAGCGTGCTAAAAATAAATTGAACACTTATAGTGAATTTGAGGGAGTAACATTTAACCAGTTAACGCGGCGCAAATTAAAGGATCCGTTGGGACATAAATTCTAAAATATTTTTTTGAAAAAAATTGATTTGGATGAAGTTTTATTTAAAATTAAAAATATGTTTGGACATAAATTTTGAGGTAAATTTTAACATGTTAAAAAGTACTTTTCTATTTTTCTTTTCAGCTAAAATGTCAAAATGGTCATGATTTGGTTCGAAAACAGATCTTAAATTATATTCGAAATTTAAAGTTTTGTTTTCAAAATCTCCCAAAAACTAGAATAAGTTTCAAATTTATTTTAAAAAATTTGATTTGGGTGAAGTTTGGTTTGAAAATAAAAATATATTTGGACATACGTTTTCAAAACATATTTCTCAACTTTATTTTGAAAAAATATGTATATAATTCTCAAGTTTTGAAATTTTGGCTAAAAATCAGCAATTGGGTTAATTTTGAGATTTGGGGTATGGAATTTTGCCAAAATATGACCAAACATGAGTTTTGAAAATAAATACCAAATTTATGTTGGCCAAACGGGGACTAATTCTATAAACAAAACATATATTCAAAAAAAATTAGAAAAAACTTCCAAAAATTATGGTTAAACACCTACTAAGTTAATTGAGTCATAAGTTACACAGAGTTTAACTCTTTTGTATAAATGTGTAAAATAAAATTGTAAGCCAAAAAATAACTACATGTAATAATACTGTACAAACTAATAATACGAAAAGAGGAAAAGTATGCCAGCAAATGTACGTGTGACAGGTTGTTTTCCTTCTACCCTATGAAAGAACAGAAAATCTGACAAAAGCAATAAATTAAAAACCAAACACGTAAAGATAACCCCACGAGAAGGACAAACCAAAAGAAACACAGTAAATTACAGAGAAAAACAGGAAAAGCACAAAATGCTAACCTGCGGTAAACGACGGGGACAATTCCGGCACGATACTCAGCAATCTTAAGGAACATAGGCATGGCGAGGTCAAAATGAGGGCGAGGAGGGTTACACCATCCGCCATTGTCATTCGGCAGAGCAAAGTTGGGAGGGCAGAAATTAGTAGCAGTAATAAATATGGAAGGACTACCGGAATGGCACGATTGTGGGTCTTTGTCACACTTGATCTCAAAGCAAGCTCCACAGCTTAAGCCATTGTTGAATAGCGCTGTGCTCAGTGCTCCATTGTTCACTCCGTACCCTTGACTGTATAGATTACCGTACCCACACGCCCCACCTGTTTAAATCACAAAATTGGTCGTCAGTTTAAATATATGACACCTCTAACTTCAAATATTGGCTTGCATTACTTTAAAGTAGAACCAAAATGCTAGAGAACAGAGTAGAAATGGAACATTTCAAGGGTTATTTCAACGTTTAACTTATATCTTAGAAAGTCACTAAAAATTATACATTGAGTAAATAAGAAGAACAAAAGAACCCCTGAAAATGGTGGTTGAAAGTGAAAAGGTTATAGAGGGAAATGGTGACGTACCCATAGTACCAGAGGCATCACTGCCGCCATAGAAAGTAGCATGAGCACTCTGCCATGCTCCACCACTATAAACACCTGGGATTCTGCCTTCAACTGCTGCTACTAATATTAGTGAAAAAATAAAGGCCACATTCAAAAAATCCATTTCTTTTCTGTAAATTAGAAAGAAAAATGTGTTGAAGAAAGGGAATGGGGAAGTAACGGAGGGAAGGAGGACTACTTATGGAGGGAGCCCTAAAAGTGAATCAGTGGCAGTTGATGTAATTATAGTGTCAGCAGCCGTCCCAATTTGTAAATACCAGCTATGTTCAATAGGACTCCCAAACGATAATTTAACTTTTCTCTAGGTGTGGTTCACGCTCCATTGAGCAAAGTTAAAGGGCTCAACAATTTCGATATAGTGTGATTCGTGTTTTAACAAAAATTATTACTCCCCCGTTCATTTAAATTTGTTTGACTGAGTACGAAATTTAAGAAAAAATGAAAATTTTTAGAATTTATAGTCCTAAACAAGTCAAAAAAGGGCCCAGAGTATTTGTGTGGTTATAAAAGTTTCTCATTAAGGGTAGAATTGTAAGTTTAAGCTAAATTATTACCAAATTAGAAAGGGGTCATTTTTTTTTGAACGGACCAAAAAAAAGAAGGTTCACGCTGAATAAACTGGAATAGAGGGAACTACTAACATATTTCTACTTTTTACATGAAACACTGCCGTATTTGTTTTCTTTTATCGTTACAGTGTTTATGGTATATTAGATACTTCTTGTCTAAACAGAGTCTTTTCGCACGAGATGTGGACATCAACAGAGCAAGTGGTATCTACATGAAAGAAATAAAATTGACTTAGAACAGTGAGGTCAAATGTTATAACCATAATACTCGCTCTTTTTAAATTTGTGTAACATTTTTTTGCAGTGTAAGGAAAATAATTACCTTTTTATATTTAGTATAATAGTTTAATTTTAATTTTTTTATTCTATCGGTAATGAGATGACTTATTACATAAATTGAGACGAAAAGCATACTAAGTAATAATTTATGTCCAATGTGGGGTAATGTTTGGGCTTTACTTGACAAGTTTAAAAGCAAAGGGAAACAAGACCAAACAAGCTGGATAACTTGGTAGGGGTCAGTGCCACATCACCATAATTAATGGGCCAAAACGAAGAGTATTGTGGGCTTCAATTTTGGGGTGGGGCCCTAAAGACATCTTCTCGAGCCGCACGCGCGACGGACACTACGCACTCTGGTTAAAGGTAAAACCAAAGTTAAAACAAGGAACAAGGCTATTTTACCTCCTCTTTTTTACTTTGAGGACCAAATTATCTTAACTTTTTCCCCACCAGAATGTTCCGTAGCTATAGCTTTTTAGCTTTGATATATTTTTAGGCAACCTTCACTTCCAACCAAGAGTTTGTGAGTTCGAGTCTTCCCAAGAGCAAGGTGGGAAGTTCTTGGAGGGAAGGATGCCGGGGGTATATTTGGAAACAGCCTCTCTACCCCAGGGTAGGGTTAAGGTCTGCGTATACACTACCCTTCCCGAACCCCACTAAGTGGAATTATAATGGGTCGTCGTTGTTGTATATTTTTAGGCAGCAGAAGGGTTAAGATTTAAGAAGTTTCATAGAGACTTTACATTGAAATCCAATGATTGTGTCCCTCCGAAATTATAGGCTACACCTTCATGCTTTTGTTCGAGTTAAACATTTTCTTACGGTACTCCTAGAACTTATTCAGAATTTGTTCATTTTTTAAGTTTTTTTTTAGTGTTGAACTCATCACACTTTTGAAAGTGTGAGTTTAAATTTAATATTTATTCAAATTTTAGTGACTCATATATATATATATGAAAGCTTTGTCCAAAACGCTTGATTCGTTTAAACCAGCAACAGAAAGATTGCATTCATCAATGGCCCGACTCGTCGCGTAATTTCCTTCATTTGTTTCTTTTTTCCATATATATAACATGGATATTCAAATAACTCACTGTTGTATATGTTTGACCAAAAGATATTGAAATATTTTTTATTAAATTAATTAATGAAGATGAAGGTTAAATCTTAGTCAAGCTTAATAAAATCCAGATCTATAAACAAATCAGAAAATGATAAATAAGATAAAATAGGGTCGACCCATCTTATTGATGTTTTTCATTTCTTTTTCCACCAATCGATGGAGACAATCAATTTACGTAATCTCTAGAAGATTGTTTTGTCTTCCTTTTGCTAAGAAGATTACGGAGGAGAAAAAAAAAGAGAAAAGGCCTCTCTTTCTAGGAAGGTTCCCTCCCTATATATAGTCATGGAGTCCTTGCTACGTTCTTGGATCAATGCACCTTCATAAAACGTCCGTTTTCCTCGTTCCCTAAGTATTGTTCTTCGACTTAGCGGGCACTGTGAGTACGTGGTTTGGAGCAAATCATGGCGTCTTTCACTGTCCTGCCGCTTGGGCGGGATCCCAGTTGGGTCGACCACAGCGGTCAGATTTTGACCAATACAGTTAGCCCTCCCCCCCTCGTCTGATGGGGTCGTCTCTTGTCGGGCCCGGCAGATGGATTATGATTTTCACATTTAAGAGAAATTTGACTATCTACCCTTTAGGTATGATTTCTAGATTCAAGTAGTGTAACGACGCTCTTGCGATGCCCTTGGACTGTCACGATCGTTTTTGAATCGAATCATCGTTTAACTTGAAACGTCGTTCGTGGTTGCTGCCATTATGACACATGTTCCCAGGGGATTGAACCATTTCATGCCCTATCAGCTTCGATTGGCGACTCTTGGATTTCGCGCTTGGGGAATTTATGTCTCTTATAAGTAGAAAGAAAGCACCATTCGATTGACACACTTCCTTGCCTTTACTTGAAAGAACTTTGTGAATCTTCTTTTCTCCTGATACTTCGGGTTTTTTATTTTCTTCGGTTAGCCAGGAACTTTCGTCTTAGTCTCTTCTTTTTCCTTCAATCCCTTTGTTTTATCAAATTGATACAAATGGCTGGCAATTTTTCTCGTGCTGACCATCCTTCCACAACTCTGGCGCCAGAAAGCGATGTTCTAACCACTGGAGGGGTAGAAGTGGTGGAAGATAAGGGGGTTCGACGGCGGCTGAGATATTGCCTCGCCTTGGGAAACCATGAAATGATTTCCATAGTCCCGTCGGGAGGAGCCGAAACCTGCTTCCTCTGTTATGAATGCGGAGGGGGTCGCAGAATTGAAGGTTAGGTGGGGAATCCCTTACCACGTCGAAATGATACCGGTGGTGGGGGAGGACAAAGTTCATTTTGACCGCCCAGGGTACTGCGCGTTCTATGTCTATCCTTTTATTGTTGGGTACACGCTTCCTCTCCCTCTCTTGGTGATAGATTTTTGCCGCTTTTATGAGGTATGCTTGGCTTAACTTTCATCGTACCTGTATAAATTATTCCTTATGCTACTCAAGTTTGCGGAACTTGCTGGTCGGGAGATCACTTTAAGGCATATGCTCAATATCTTCGCCCCTCAAATCATTCGTGGCACGATGATTCATATGCGCCACCGAGGGACGAAAAGTCTGGTGGTGAAAATGGACGATAGAGCCAACCGTTATTTCTACAAGAATTACTTTTATGTGTGGACCGAGCATCTTGTTGCGAATCTTACTGGGTTCCCCGAGAAATAGAACTTTGCACGTAAGTCTCTATACTTTTGGTCGGAATGATGCTCGACCGCTTTCCTTTGGGCCGTTATTAAAATTATTTTTGTTTTTACAGCCACAAAACTACCCCTGCACCTGTTGATAGTATCCGCAAGTGGGTGAACGCCATCCTTCCTCATACAGCGGGGGTCCTCACATGGTCGTCCTTCTATGAGAAATATGGACGCAAGCCCCTTACTGGTAAGTAATATCATTTTTGCTTTTCGCTATTCTCCCCCCCCCCCTTTTTTTTGACTTTGTTATTTTTGTGACGTTCGTCGATATCAGGGAGAGTGCGCAGAGCGAGGGCTCCTCCACTAGCATTTCGTCAGCCTATATCGTCCGCTCGACCTGCCTCAGGGTCCACTACCCGACCTTCATCGAGGACCGCTTTAGTTGAGTCTACGGCCTTGGTTGTGCGCACGGAAGCTGCCTCTCGAACTGAGATTCCGACCCCAGTCACCTACCGAATGTGGTAATCTTCCCATGTTGAAGACGGGGAGGGCCATCAAAGAGGTGGTGAGTGGAGTTTGAAGCGGCTCCTTCGGCCATGGTACGTTTAGAGGATGACCTTCCCTTGATGGGTTTGAGGCTTGAGGCTACGTTTTACTTTTCTTTTATGTTCCTTTCATTTTTCTTGGCGATCTGGCCTTAACCCGTCTTTTTCATTTTTCAGACGTACATGGTAGAAATTAAGAGCGCTCGTCGGGCCGACACTCGGGACAAGATTTTCCTGACGTTGTTGGAAAAATATCGGTGCTATCACAATAAGTGTCGTGAGATGCAGGAGTTGCTGAAGGCGAACCCTAGGGATTGGAGAAGAAGGATCAGGAATTGATGCAGGCTATTTACAGAAGTAGCGTACTCGAGGAGCAACTTCGTGCAAATGACGAAGAGCTTGAGTTAGGCAAAGAGGTTACTGCAGAGTGCGAATATCTTCAGGGGAAGCCGAGGTCAATGCAATATGAGATGTATCAGAATGTTATTAGGGTCGAGGTGATGAGCGCAGAGTGGATGGGAAAATGATCAAGTTAGAGAGAAAGGTCGCCGGATTGGAAAACATTGAGAGTGCCTGGTCAGCGGCTTTGGCAAGGGCGGCGGCTTTAGAGAACACTATATGCGTCCTCCAATCCGAGCAAAAATCGGAGAGGGAGACGACCACGCTAAGGGACGCGAGTCATGAGGAGCGTACTGGTGAGATCGACCGGGAGGTGTCGACCTTAGGGGACCAGGTCGCTACTCTTGAGATCGAAAAGGAGCAACTGTTGGCTCAAGTCAAATCTTTCTCCACCGCTATGACCCGTTATTTGCACGAGCTTTGGGCTCATGTTGAAGCCCATCAGGACATATATACGAATTTGTGGGTGGCGGGCAATGTTTCCGAGGCCGTTTATGAAAGAGCACGGGCGAAGGCACGAGAGGCTCGTGTTAACTATGGATATGACCCTGCGATGCAAAAGGCCGATGAGGGTGTTGATGATGAAGGAGGACTTCCTGGAGATGGCGGTGAAGAGGGCGATGATGGCGCCGAGTGAAAGAATTGTTATCTTTGTTTTTTTATTTTTTTATTGGTTCTTTATTATTTTCTCTTCGATGCTGTTGGTTTTAGGCGTATGTAATCTACGGCTATTTGCGTAGTAGCTTTGTATAAATAGGGATTTTTCATTATAATATGCCTCCTGTACTTCTTTCTCCGTTTTTCTTTTCATAACTTTGGTGCAAAGAAGTAGATTTTCGTGTGGTGAGTTCCCGACTCTTAGCTAATTTAAGATCACACGGATTGAGTGGGATTTTGATGATGGCTTTAGCTGTCCGGGCGATTTTCGAACTTGTGTCAAAGTACTGTCTCATCACAGCTCGGATAGTGTCGAACTCTTTTTCTAATAGAGACCTTAGCCATAGGGATGTTACTTTCCAGGTTATATCGAAGTATTATCCCGTCACGAGTTCCAGTTTTCTTTCCCCTTCTTTTTTTATGGCCCTTGGCCTCAAGAATATTTTGAACTTTCGTAGAAATACTAACCCGTAATTTTTCGATTGAGGTCGAACTCCTCTATTTGGTTGATGGCCCTTGGCCCTAAGGGTATTATTTCGAACTTCTATCGAAATATTAACACATCGTTGTTCGATCGAGGTCGAACTTATCTCTATGGCAAAGGCACTCGGCCTTAAGGGTGTTATTTTGAACTTTCGTCGAAATATTAACCCGCCGTTGTTCGGTCGAGGTCGAACTTTTTCCTTTGGCGAAGTCCCTTAGCCTTAAGGGTGTTATTTTGAACTTTCATCGAAAAATTAAGCCGTCGTTGTTCGATCGAGGTTGAACACTTCTCTTTGGCGAAGGCCCTTGACTTTAAGGGTGTTATTTAGAACTTTCATCGAAATATTAACCCATTGTTGTTCGATCGAGGTCAAACTCTTTTCTATGGCGAACGCCCTTGGCCTTAAGGGTGTTATTTCGAACATTCGTGGAAATATTAACCCATCGTTGTTCGATCGGGGTCGAACTCTTCTCTCTGGCGAAGGCCCTTGGGCTTAAAGGTGTTATTTCGAACCTTCATCGAAGTATTAATCCGTCGTTGTTCGACCGAGGTCAAACTCTTCTCTTTTGCGAAGGCCCTTGGCCTTACGTGTGTTATTTTGGACTTTCGTCGAAATATTAACACGTCGTTGTTCGATAGATTTCAAACTCTTCACTTTGGCGAATGCCCTTGGCCTTAAGGGTGTTATTTCGAACTTTTGTCGAAATATTAACCCGCCGTTGTTCGATCAAGGTTGAACTTATCTCTATGGAGAAGGCCCTCGGCCTTAAGGGTGTTATTTCGAACTTTCGCCAAAATATTAACCCGTCGTTGTTCGATCGGGTCGAACTCTTATCTTTGGCGAAGGCCTTTGGCTTTAAGGGTGTTATTTTGAACTTTCATCGAAATATTAACCCGTCATTGTTCGATCGAGGTCAAAATCTTCTCTTTGGCGAAGGCCCTTGGCCTTAAAGGTGTTATTTCGAACTTCCATCAAAATATTAACCCATCGTTATTCGATCGAGGTCGAACTCTTCTCTTTGGCGAAGGCCCTTGGCCTTAAGAGTGTTATTTTGAACTTTTGTTAAAATATTAACCTGTCGTTGTTCGATCGAGGTTGAACTTATCTCTATGGAGAAGTCCCTCGGCCTTTAGGGTGTTATTTTGCACTTTTGCCGAAATATTAACCTGTCGTTGTTTGATCGGGGTCGAACTTTTCTCTCTAGCGAAGGCCTTTAACCTTAAGTGTGTTATTTCGAACCTCCGTCAAAATATTAATTTTTCGTTGTAAGATCGAGGTCAAATCCTTTTCTATGGCAAAGGCCCTTGGCCTTAAGGGAGTTATTTTGAACTTTCGTCGAAATATTAACCTGTCATTCTTCAATCATGGTTGAACTCTTCTCTATAGCTAAGGCCCTTGGACTTAAGGGTTTTATTTCGAATTTTCGTCGCTTAATCGAGGTCGAATTCTTCTCTTTGGCGAAGGCCCTTGGCCTTAAGGTGTTATTTCGAACTTTCATCGAAATATTAATACGCCGTTGTTCGATTGAGGTCTAACTCTTCTCTTTGGCGAAGGCCATTGGCCTTAATGGTGTTATTCAAACTTTCGTCAAAATATTAACCCGTCGTTATTCGGTCGAGGTCAAACTCTTCTCTTTGGCAAAGGCCCTTGACCTTATGGGTGTTATTTCAAACTTTAGTCGAAATACTAACCCGTCGTTGTTCGATCGAGGTCAAACTCTTCTCTTCAGCGAAGGCCCTTGGACTTAAGGGTGTTATTTCGAACTTTCGCCAAAATATTAACCCGTCATTGTTCGATCGGGGTCAAACTCTTCTCAATGGCGAAGGCCCTTAGCCTTAAGGGTATTATTTCAAACTTTCGTCAAAATATTAACTCGTCATTGTTCGATCGAGGTCGAAGTCTTTTCCATGGCAAAGGCCCTTGGCCTTAAGGGTGTTGTTTTTTTAACTTCCGTCGAAATATTAACCCGTCATTGTTCGATCAGGGTCGAACTCTTCTCTATGGCAAAGGCCCTTGGCCTTTAGGGTTTTATTTTGAACTTTCATCGAAATATTAACCCGTCGTTGTTCAATTGAGGTCAAACTCTTCTCTTTGGTGAACTCCCTTGGCCTTAATGTTGTTATTTTGAACTTTCATCGAAATATTAACCTGTCGTTGTTTGATCAAGGTCGAACTCTTCTCTTTGGCAAAGGCCCTTAACCTTAAGGGTGTTGTTTCGAACTTTTGTCAAAATATTAACCCGTCATTGTTCGATTGAGGTTGAACTCTTCTCTTTGGTGAAGGCCCTTGGCCTTAAATGTGTTATTTCAAAATTTCGTCGAAATATTAACTCGTTGTTGTTCGATCGAGGTCAAACTCTTTTCTATGGCGAAGGCCCTTGGCCTTAAGGGTGTTATTTCGAACTTTAGTCAAAATATTAACTGACCATTGTTCGATCAGGGTATAACTCTTCTCTCTGGCGAAGGCCCTTGGCCTTAAGGGTGTTATTTCGAACCTTCGTCGAAATATTAATCCGTCGTTGTTCGACCGAGGCCGAACTCTTCTCTTTTGCGATGGCCCTTGGTCTTAAGTGTGTTATTTCGAACTTTCGTCAAAATACTAACCCGTCGTTGTTCGATCGAGGTCAAACTTTTCTCTTTGGCGAAGGCCCTTGATCTAAAGGGTGTCATTTCGAACTTTTGTTGAAATATTAACTCGTGGTTGTTCGATCGAGGTCGAACTTATCTCTATGGCAAAGGCCCTCGGTCTTAAGGGTGTTATTTTGAACTTTTGTCGAAATATTAACCCGTTGTTCGATCGAAGTCGAACTCTTCTCTTTGGCGAAGTCCCTTGTCCTTAAGGTTGTTATTTCAAATTTTCATCAAAATAGTAACACGTCGTTATTCGATCGAGGTCGAGCTCTTCTTTTTAGCGAAGGTTGTTGTCCTTATGGGTGTTATTTCAAACTTTTGCCGAAATATTAACCCGTCGTTGTTCGATCGCGATCGAACTCTTTTCTTTGGCGAAGACCCTTGGCCTTAAGTGTGTTATTTTGAACTTTTGTCGAAATATTAACCCGTCATTGTTCGATCGAGGTTGAACTCCTCTCTATGCCGAAGGCCCTTAGCCTTAAGGGTGTTATTTCAAACTTCCGTCAAAATATTAACCCGTCATTGTTTGATCGGGTTTAAACTCTTCTCTTTGGCGAAGGCCCTTGGCCTTAAGGGTGCTATTTCAAACTTCCGTCGAAATATTAATTCGTCATTGTTTGATCGAGGTTGAACTCTTCTTTTTAGCGAAGGCACTTGTCCTTAAAGTTGTTATTTTGAACTGTCATCGAAATATTAACCCATTGTTGTTCGATCGGGGTCGAGCTCTTCTCTATGGCGAATGCCTTTGGCCTTAAGGGTGTTACTTAGAACTTCCGTCTAAATATTAACCTATCGTTGTTCGATCGGGATCGAACTTTTCTCTATGGCGAAGGTGTGAGCACGTGATTTTTGCTTCACATGAATTACTCCCAAAAAATTCAAAAATAAAATGGTTTTGTGTTGTGTGTGATTTTGATGGATTTTTGTGTTATTTTTCTTTTATTGTTTGCATTCGTCTGTGCGTGTTTATTTGTAAAATCAATAAAAATACCAAAATATATTGCATTTTTGCATTTAGGATTTAATTTTATAATTAGGAGTAATTAAGTTTGTTTTACAAAAATGAAAAAATCATAAAAAATATGTACTTTGCATTTTTAGCATTTAATGTCAAATTGTGTGATTTTATTTTTGTGTGTTAATTGTTATTAGGAATTAAATAATATTTATGATTTGATTTATAATTTAATTTAAAAATAAGAGAAAATGAAGAAAAGAACAAAAATAGGAAGAAAAACGGACTGGGCCACACACAAAACCATCCAATCCAGCCCAAATCTCACCCTTTAGCCAGTCCAATCCAGCCAAATCTTCGAGACAAGTGGAACGATGCCGTTTTGGCGTCTCAAACCTGGACCATTGATTTCATTAGATCAAACGTTCCAGCCTCTCCCCAGCATCGTTAAAACGACACCGTTTTAGGTGTGTTGATCTACACCGTCCATCCCAATCAATCCAACGGTCCAAATCCCATCTCCCTTACCCGTCTAAACCACCCGACCCATTCCCCAACCCGGTCCGCCCCGTTATCACACCAAACGACACCATTCTTCATTATTAAATGGATCTAGGCCATTGATCTTAATTGATCCAATGGCCAGGATCAATTCCTCCCCTTACTATATATTCCCAACTCACACCCCACACCCCCCAAGCCACCCCCCCATCGTCGTCTCTAAGCCTCAGAGATGCCCCAAGTAACTCCGCCATACTCCGCCGTCAACCACCCACCGAAAATCGCCTCACGGCGGTTCTGGTGGTCCAAAAGGCCCCATCTTCACACCCTGAACTCGCCTCAACCCCCCCATTCCAAATCCCCACTCCATCATCCACGAATCATCCCCGAGTTCTTCGAATATTAGATAGAAGAACTGACCCAAACCTCACCTTGTCCATTTGACCCCAAATCAATACCATGCCACCCCTGGACCTCCCTCATCATTCAAAGGTCGTTGGTTCCCTTCGAATAACCCCGGGACTCCTCGAATAATGAATCCAAGCTAAGAACCCTAACGCCGCCCTAAAAATCCTTGGTGGCGGCGCCAACCCTAAACCTTCCCAAAGTAACACCAGTTGTCCACCTGACCTCCCTCATCCCTAGACCACCCTTAGTTTCCCTCGAATGCTGGTGGAGAGTCTCGAACAAAGGTTTTCGAGTAATGGCCTGAAGCTGGCTCAGAGACTGAGGTCAAAATAGACCTTAGTTGAGTGATCTCATTCGAGAACACTCGACTAGGGTCCATATTGGACCCAAGTCGAAAAGACATCAAAAGTTCGAACCCACGCCTCGTTTGATTGGTAGGTTTTCATTTTTATTTCCTTTTTCTATTAGTTTTGTTCAATTAATTCATCCTCTACTCCTTTCTTATTTTTGTTTGTTTAAATGCTTTGGTGCTTACTCTGTTTCTTCTTTGTTTTCCTGAATGATTCGAATAAGTCAGTATCAATCATGCCTTGTATAAAATCGTGATTACACCTGTAATTGTTAGTGCTATTATTTGGGTTCAAATGGTGTCATTTTGTGTATTGTTTAGTTCCCTGCTCTTTGTTCAGTTTATTTTTTGATTCAATTAATTGTGATTCATATGGTTTCAGTTTGCTCTTTGTTGTTCATCATATTGATTGGTTCCCTACTCGTTCATTTGTGTTTAAGCTAATTATGATTTGTTCTAAATGTAATTAGCTTATTCCCTGTATCTGTGAATCAATCTGACCTTAGTTCAATATATGTTGCACTGAATCCTTAGTTTTAGTTTTGATGATATTCGATTTGATCTGAGTTTCTAGCTAGAATTATTGACTGACTTGGAGTAGGGAATTGGTTATAGCTGTAGATTGAAAGTGGATTGGGGTAGGACAGTAACCTCAGTAGATTCAGGGGTAATTTGGACTTGAAATTTGAAATGATTGAGTGTCGTGCCCACTAAGCTAGTGTACCATTAAAATAAGGTATTTGTGGGCAACAAACCATAATGGGGAGGTAAAGGGGATTGATTAAACAAATAGGCACCCATAATTGAATTAAAAATGATTCAAACACATGGTAGTGGGGAGGGCAGAGGAGATCATGGGCAGAAAATACTTTCTTAATTAGCTTAATGCTCCTAAGAGCTGGAAAGTTAATGGAGTTTGGGGTATAAATAGAGATAGGCAGTCAATTTTAGGGGACTACACATTTCTGGGAGCCTAAGAGAATAGGGGACTTTCCAGATTCTTAGAGCTAAATAAAAACACTTAAGGAAAACTAAAAAGTTGAGAGTGAGGGGGGAATTACTGTTTGATTGCCTCTTCAAACAATTGGGATTCTTTGTTTTCAGTCATATGTTTGAAATCTGATCGCATTTGGAATCAGTTGTTTGGAGTCTAATTGGTTTATTTTAGTTGGCGGGTTAGCTGGTCGGGTGTACTTCAGTCCCTTGGTTCAGTTTTTAGTTTTGGTATTTGTTTTGGGCTACTCTATCAGTTCTGTTTAGTTTCAAACACTTATGGGCTTTTGAATTTGAGTTAAGTTGCTGCTGGGAATCGTTATTGACTGTTGTGGTACTACTGTTGCTGATCACTCCTGTTTGACCTCTTTCCACTGTATTCCAGGTACATGTTATGGATCTCAAAGTCATGTAGAATGTTAACTGAAATGAAATGAAATGGAAGCACAATTTCATTGGAAGCTTCATTTGTTGCAGTATTTTCATTATAATTGTTTGTAATGAGTGAGCCTGTAATGAATTGTTAATCAGAACCACTTCTGGATTTGTTTTGGGACTCCGCTTCAGTTGGTGACCGTCTAGCCATAGCTTTCAGTATAATTAATATTTTTTTAGTTTAGCATTTTTCTTTACAAGGCAAAAGTCCAGAATAGTGTAGATTTCGTATTGATTTCAATTTCAAGCTGAAAGTATATCTCCCACAGCTTTGGTACTGTAATGTAGTTAAAATAGTATAAGTTTGGGCCTTCGAGTTAGGTAGCAGATTCAAATTAAAAGGTTTGTCCTTTTGTTTAGATCCAGACTTGAACTTAAAGCCCGATTTTATAATATTAAATGATTCGGGCCTTTTCTTTATTTTTTTTAAAGACAAAAATAAAAATAGAAAAATCATAGCTCGTTTAGGCTTGCCTTTAATAAAAATGAGACGAGCCTCGCCAAATAAAACGCACAAGCTACGGGGCCCTCAATAAATGGTTACAAAAATACTTAAACTTCGGGATGGGCCGTTTAGTGAATTGCACGGCCTTCCCCAAAATAATAACGCGTTAGACTCTTTAGGCGCGTATTTTAATAATTTTTACCTTCTTAAACTCGGGTGCACATTTATGTGACCCAAATCCAAATCTCAATGGAGCCGAAATATGTCAATAACCACGGGTACATTGATGTGACGTGGTTTGAGATGTGTTTTCACGACGTTGCAATTCTTATAAAATAATAATAATCACAAGCGGTTAAAAGGCAAATTTGCACATAAGTTAAAGCATGTTATAAAATCAGATAATTAAGCCAAATATGACAGTTAAGCGACTGTGCTAGAACCACGAAACTCGGGAATGCCTAATACCTTCTCCCGGGTTAATATAATTCCTTATCCGGATTTCTGGTTCGTAGACTGTAACGTAGAGTCAACTTTTTCCTCGATTCGGGATTCAAACCGGTGACTTGGGACACCATAAATCTCTCAAGTGGCGACTCCAACTCTTAATAATAAATCCCATTTTGATTGTCCTTTAATTGGAAAAACTCCCTTTACCATGCCCTTTCTGGGGTGCAGTAGCGTAAAAAGGAGGTGTGACAGCTCTGACGACTCCGCTGGGGAGTTAACCCAGAACTATTGGTTCAGGGTTAGAAATTCGAGCTTGGAATAATCGTTCTATTTGGCTTATTTATTATCCGATTATTATTTGATGTTTTAGGCTTACATGTGCTAAATATTGCTTTTTACCGCTTTAATAATTTTTGAATTGTGTATATCAACTGCATTCTCACGCATCCCCTCTGAGTCTTCTTGAAATTAAAATTGGGCATTTGCTTGACATAGCCCGCTTTCTTTGAGATAACCGAGGTGCTTGGCACCCGGTGAAGGATTTTAGTCACACATATTTTAGGTGGGGAGCACCACCAGTTAAGCCGAAAAGCAATGCTACTGGTACACTGACCCTCCTCGGCCCGAGTTGTCCGCTTGAGTAAGCCAGTCTAGATACTTCTCTAATAAGATGTTACCTTAGAATAACAAAGCTTCCCGTCGGATCTCTAGTAGGAACGTTTGTTTGCTTCACGTGCATTTGACCTTGGAGACTCAACACAGGGGTTGGGTATGTCTAGGACAGGTGTACCAAAAATGAAACTGACCATCCTGATGCATCTTACGTGTTACTTGCGCATCTGTTTGTCTCGACTTGCATGTTGACAGGCCTCTAGAAAAAAAAATGAAAAAAATAAAATGAAAAAAAAGAAAGAAAGTAAGAGATATGTATTTAGAATTCTGAATTCGAGCTTAGATGAATTGTTATAATTGGCTTTGTTTTATCTAATTTTTACATGTTGAGCCCAAATGTGCTAAATGTTGTTTTACTGCTTTGATATTCTGTAAATTGTATATAAATTGTTACGAAATCCCTCTCCTCTCTGAGTCTTCTAAATCATGAAGAAGGGTGCATTTCGTGTGACTTCTTTTCTGTATAGAGTCTACTCCAATTTTAGAACGAGGTTTGGATAAGTTGCAACGCCGGCGAAGCTTCTGTATTCCCGATACGCTGCCTCCCCCTCGGCTCGAGCTGTCCGTTCGGGTAAGCCAGGTCTAGAACAGTAAACCTAATTTTTAAACCTAGAATAATAAGGCCTCATGCTGGATCCCTAGTAGGAGCGTTTGTTTGTATCATGTGCATTTGACTTAGGGGACTCAACACAGGGGTTGGGTCTGTCTAGGACAGGTGTACCTGAAATAAAAAAGACCATCCTGATGCATCTTACTTGCTACTTGGGCATTTATTTACTTTGGACTTGCATGTTGAAAGGGAGAAATAATAGTGTAGAGGGTTAAGTGAGTTAATCACCTGTTTTGGAAATACTAATAGTATCGAAACTCGGCCAGATTTTTTAGAAAAAAAATTCAAAATAGTTTCTTTTATTTGTCAATGAAAAAGAAAAAAAAAGTTTTTATTTTCAAAATAGTTCGTTTTATTTTCCACTGAAAAGAAAAAAATATATTTTCAAAAAAAAATAGTTTATTTTATTTGCCAATAAAGGAAAAAATGTGAATTTGTTCTCAAAAATAGTTTATTTGTTCGTCAATAAAATAAAAAAAAAATAGTTCGTTTTATTTGCCAATGAATTGAAAAAAAAAAAGAAAAAAGAAATGGTCTTGTTTTCAAAAATAGTTCTTTTTGTTTGCCAATAAAAAGAAAAGAAAAAGGAAAAATATTTTGTTTTCAAATATAGTTTGTTTTATTGCCCGAACTACGCTGGTTTGATTCTCACAGGATGTGAGATACGTACGCAACCGTCATCAGGTCCAACCTCCCCTTTTGCAAAAATCGCCAAAAAATGTCAAAATTAATATTTTCGTCATGAATAAGTCCGGTGATGCCTTTTTCGTCAAAAATAGCCGAATGTTCCCAAAAGGGACGCCGGAAGGCTGATTTTGCATAAACAACCACCTTTGATCATTTTTTTAGATTCGGGCCGGTTGACCCACGCAGCCTTAAAATCTTCATCCCCGAGGCACTGAAAGGTTGTGTTTGCAATACCGGGTCCTTTATTTTAATTCGAAAAAAAAAGAATCATAAATAAGTCGGGTGATGCCTTTTTGTCGAAAATAGCCGAATGTTCTCGAAAGGGACTCCGGAAGGCTGACTTCGCATAAACAGCCACCTTTGGGTCATTTTTTAGATTTTGGCCGGTTGACCCACACAACCTTAAAATCTTCATCCCCGAAGTGCTGAAAGGTCGTGTTTGCAAAACTAGGTCTTTTGTTTTAATTTGAAAAACAAGAAAAAGAGTCAGTGGGCAAGTGAATGTCGTTCGGATTTTTGGTCAAAATAAGGCGAGCCAGCTTCGGTAGTGTATTGAACCGTTCTTGCCGAGATAGCCTTAGAGTATCTTTCAGTTGTCGAAAGACTGTTTTCGTAAAAGAACGGACAAGTTTGTAAAAGTGTCATAAAATAGATCCTCCCCGGCCTAAAAATTCATGAGAAATTAGGAAGGGGCCACGTTTGCAAAAATAGTCATTTGGATAAAATTGGCATATAGGGGAAGGAATTTGTCAGTCTGTTTTTTAAATTTGTATTTCTTTTGATTAGAGTATGTGGGTTGTTTAATGTTTAAATCTCTATCTTGTCTTTCACTAGAGTCTGTTAGTTCAGTCTAAGTTTGTCAGTTTTTTTAATCATTGTAATCAAAGTGTGTTTTACTGTGAAAAATTGAAAATTCTAAAATATATTTTATTGTTTTTTTTTGTACCTGGCATTGGCCTGAACTACGCAAGGTCTGATTCATGCGGGTTCATGATACGTAGCAATCTCCATAAGATTCGACCACAACAAAAAAAAAGCAAAAAGAAATGAAAAGATGGAAAAGAAAAAATGAAAAAAGATGTTGTTAATAATGAGGACCGACTCAGTCCATTCTAACATGTTTTGCTTTGAAAATTGAGGTGGTTGGTTTGTGGTGATCCGAAAACACAAGATCCAGGAAAACCTGATTGAGATCCAAGACAGTGACACCCAGAATATCGCGCAGAATCCTTTACCTGCACGTCATGATGCACACTTTGTGGGGATGAGGCCTGATGACATGGATCATGAGAATACTCTCGGGAACCTGCTAACTGAAGATAATGATGTCGAAATTGGAGAAGGCTCTGCTGAATCTGATGAGCAAATTTGTGGCCAAGATGTCGTGCTTGGTAATTGGAAAGACGCTCCATTTTTTGGCCAACCGGAGAGGAGCTTTGGTGGTTTATTTTGTTGCCATTTCTGTTGTCCGGATTATTTTCAGGGTTGTAATCTGGATATTATCTTGTAAATCAATACCTTCTATCTTTCAATTTTGTCATGTTCCTTTGGTCATAATATCTCATTTGGTATTGTCTAGGTTTGTTCCAAGGGTTGTACCCCAGTTTATTATGCTTGTTTTGTTGTACAAACTCTTTCCCTGTCCGTCTAATGCAATTCTCTGTTTTTCATTATTTCTAGACATTTTCTTTTGTTTGGTTCTCTCCTTTTTATAGTTCTTTTCCTATCGACTCTAGTGACATGACATGTGTGCACAATTATAGGCCTAATCTTAAAAGTTAATCATGAAGCAATTGGGAGATGATTGGGACACTTGAGGAAAATAAGAACAGTTGAAGCCCGAACCCTGTGAAACTGGGGCGGATAGAACATGAAGAAACATCATATTTCATGCGACATCAGTTTAAAATTTAAAACAAGTTTGCCCAAATTGGCAAGGGTCGTTCGCGATAATGAAAATGAGAATGTTGTCCAATAGCGCTATAAAATTAGTGGAAAAGGCAAAAGTATGGATATGGTTGTCAAGTCTGGCACAATCAGAAGATGTTGCGAGTGTCTGTTCAATTGTGTTGTTTTTACCTGACATATTTTGAAGATTGGAATGACAAAGACATTTTGTTCTGCTATCTAAACACTTTATCCTTCGTTAGCCCTTTGAGCCTTATTTGTTTTCTTTCATACCCCTCCTTCGGAATCAGTAGCAAAGATTAGAAACACAAACATGGAAGATAAAGAAAAAGAAAAAAAAAGAAGAAAACAACAAAAAAAGAAAAAAGAGGTAAAAAAAAAAAGGAAAAAAAGAAAAGGAAAAAGAAAAGGAAAACTAGAACAACAAGGAATTGGGAACTATGTTTGACCTGATTCCTCAAAGAGGATACGTAGGCACTTCACGGTTCGGTCATAGTGTAGCAAAAATCCAAAGATCCCCAAGAAAAAAACTGGGGCAGAAGTTGTAGTTGCTATAAAGAAATCTAATGCCGAAAGTTGTAATTTTTGAACCCATGTTGAATTGTTTTGAGCCTTAACACCCTTTCTTTCTAACCCCATCCAAAAGCCCACATTACGGTCCAAAGAAAGACCTTCCGATCAGTCTTCGAGAGATGCCAAGTTCGAACAGGCAAAGGTAATTCATGTCAGGGACAACACTCTGGTTCAAGCAGAAAAATAAAAAATGAGAGAGTCTTATTGGTGAAAACCTTCACAGGCACCTTGAGGAGACGGTAAGTCGAGAGAAAGGAAAATGAGAGAGGCTTGATGGTGAAAACCCTTCGGGCACTACAAGTCGAATAAGGAAATATGAACCAGATTGGACAATAGGAGCATTGAAGCCCAGTTTCATGGCGGAAAAGTACAACAAGAGTTGAACATCAGATTTGCTTGACAGAATAGGCAACAGGTGTATGTCATGGTAATTAGAGTTGGTAGTCACATCCGATAGGTTTCTACTTTGTAGTTTTCTTATTAGGAATCATCTCTTTCCTTTACTCTGTTCCTTTTATCTTGTTTATTTCCTCTCCCTGAGTCTGTTTGGTCAGAACAAGTGAGAAATGACTTCAAAATTTACCACAAGCTTTCCAATTGCACAAAACGAGAATTGTTTAGCACATCTAAGCGTCATAAGACCAGAAAGAAAAACAAGCAGTGTTAAGCTGGTATCAATCAACATACTTTGGGGTTCACGTGAGACACAAAGATGACAGAGAAAGAGGGTAATTAATAAATAGACAAGATGGTCGAATGGAAATCAGTTATCATGGGAGATATATGGGGTCGGATAAGGAGACTAGGAAAAAAGTTAGGAATCCTGCAGCTAAGGATCAGTCAGAAGGACGGAAATTTTCAACCAAGTTCAAGGCAGTCGGACGAGGCAAAGCATGGAAAGGAGAAAATCATCCCCAGCAAGAGTGTCAAACCAACTACCATGTTTAAACTCACAAGTTTTCTTTGTCTTAAACAGGGATGAAAGCTATGTTCATATCAAAACACTGGAAGCTGGAAATTTTCAGGTGTAATGCGCCAGTTCAGCTTACGCAAAGGCTATTTAGAAGATCACACATCACCCCTAGGAGACACACTTACTAAATTGAAAGTTCATCCATAGGAGACGCACTTCCTAAGTTGAGTTTCATCCATAGGAGACGTAATTCCTAAGTTGAGTTTCATCCATAGGAGTCGCACTTCCTAGTTTAAGTTTTTCAAGTCATATTTTGCCATAGGAGACGCACTTCCTAAGTTGAGTTTCATCCATAGGAGACGCACTTCCTAGTTTAAGTTTTTCAAGTTATATTTTGTTATAGGAGATGCACTTCCTAAGTTGAGTTTCATCCATAGGAGACGCACTTTCTAGTTTAAGTTTTTCAAGTCATATTTTGCCATAGGAGACGCACTTCCTAAGTTGAGTTTCATCCATAGGAGACGTACTTCCTAGTTTAAGTTTTTCAAGTCATATTTTGTTATAGGAGACGCACTTCCTAGTTTAAGTTTTTCAAGTCATATTTTGTTATAGGAGACGCACTTCCTAAGTTGAGTTTCATCCATAGGAGACGCACTTCCTAGTTTAAGTTTTTCAAGTCATATTTTGCCATAGGAGACGCACTATGCACTTCCTAAGTTGAGTTTCATCCATAGGAGACACACTTCCTAGTTTATGTTTTTCAAGTCATATTTTGACATAGGAGATGCACTTCCTAAGTTGAGTTTCATCCATAGGAGACGCACTTCCTAGTTTAAGTTTTTCAAGTCATATTTTGTTATAGGAGACGCACTTCCTAAGTTGAGTTTCACCCATAGAAGACGCACTTCCTAGTTTAAGTTTTTCAAGTCATATTTTGTTATAGGAGACGCACTTCCTAAGTTGAGTTTCACACTTAGGAGACGCACTTCCTAGTTTAAGTTTTTCAAGTCGTATTTTGTTATAGGAGATGCACTTCCTAAGTTGAGTTTCACTCTTAGGAGACGCACTTCCTAGTTTAAGTTTTTCAAGTCGTATTTTATTATAGGACGCACTTCCTAAGTTGAGTTCCACCCCTAGGAGACGCATTTCCTAGTCTGGCTTTTTCAGGAGACGCACTTCCTAAATTAATAGTTCATGCATAGGAGACACACTTCCTAAATTAAGATTTCACTCGTAGGAGACGCACTTCCTAGTTTAAATCATTAATTTCATTCATAGGAGACGCACTTCCTAGTTTGAATCATTGATATTTCATTCATAGGAGACGCACTTCCTAAATTAATAGTTCATTCATAGGAGACACACTTCCTAAATTAATAGTTCATGCATAGGAGACGCACTTCTTAAATTAAGATTTCATTCATAGGAGACGCACTTCCTAGTTTAAATCATTGATATTTCTCTCTAGGAGACGCACTTCCTAAGTTTATTTTCATTCATAGGATATGCACTTCCTAAATTAATAGTTCATGCATAGGAGATGCACTTCCTAAATTAAGATTTCATTCATAGGAGACGCACTTCCTAAATTGATAGTTCATTCATAGGAGGCGCACTTCCTAGTTTCAGTCACTAAAGTTTCACCCATAGGAGATGCACTTCCTAAATTGATAGTTCATTCATAGGAGACGCACTTCCTAGTTTGAGTCATTGAAGTTTCACCCCTAGGAGACGCTTTTCCTAAATTTAAATTCACCCCTGGGAGATGCACTTCCTAGTTTGATTCATTTTAAGTTCGACCCTAGGAGACGCACTTCTTAATCTGGTTCATTGGAGTTTTACCTATAGGAGACGCACTTCCTAATCAAGGTCTTTCAAGCTATTCTTTTAGGAGACACACTTCCTAAATTGAGAGTTCATTCGTAGGAGACGCACTTCCTAATTTGGTTCATTCAGGTTTTATTTTAGCAAACGCAATTGCTAGTCAAAGTTTCTTGGTTTTACTTGTAGGAGACGCACATCCTAGTCTACTCTTTAGTTTACTCTCATCATTGCATCAGTAGTATAAGTGGTCTATGACTTTGTTAACAACTCACAAATCTGCCCGGTGCAAACTGGGGCAGAAAATTTCGTTTGTTTTATTTGTTTTGATTGCATGTACCCACCTGGAAAGCAAGGGAACACAGAAAGTTCAGCAATCGGGTATCCACCCGAGGAAAAGAGAAGGAATACATTTAAATCTTTATATTTCAAGTTGTGAAGTCGGGAGCTTGCCCGTATAACAGGGGAATACATTTTAGTCTTTACATTTCAAGTTTTGAAGTCGGGAGCCTGCCCGTATAACAGAGGAATACATTTCAGCCTTTACATTTCAAGTTTGAAGTCGAGAGCCCGCCCATATAACAGAGGAATACATTTCAAGTCGAAGATTGAAGTCGGTAGCCCGCCCGTATAACAGAGGAATACAGTTCAAGTTGAAGTCAATAAAGCGGAGGATTACAACAAGATCCCCAACATAAATCCAAAGTTCAGAAATCTAAAGAAAGGCAACAATGGTCAGGAGAAGGCAGTTCAAGCTTCGAAAGGAAAATAATTTGAAGCTCACAAGAAAGAAACAAGCAGTCCAAACAAGGCAACAAGAGACACAAGAACAAGCTTAAGAGCTAGATAAGATTTTGTAACTCGTAGACTAGTTTAGTCTAGCTTCTTATTTTTCTGTTTAGCACGGTGTAATAAGGAGGTCGGTAAGCAGTAGCAGTAGCAGCAGCAGCAACAGCAAAAGCACAGTTCCATGGTAGTCCCAGCTACCAAAACTTCCCGAACTATATTGACCTGATTCCCTTTTAGCTAGGGATATGTAGGAGACCTCTTGAAGCAAAGGTTCGGTCAAATCTTTCAAAAAAGATGCTTCACATGGAGTACTCAAACGGGCAAAAATCGCTCGTATCCGCTCACTTTATCTTTGCACGAAAACTCTTCATGTTTACGGGCAAAGAGAGGCAGCTGTGAGCACGTGATTTTTGCTTCACATGAATTACTCCCAAAAAATTCAAAAATAAAATGGCTTTGTGTTGTGTGTGATTTTTGTGTTATTTTTGTTTTATTGTTTGCATTCGTCTGTGCGTGTTTATTTGTTAAATAAATAAAAATACCAAAATATATTGCATTTTTGCATTTAGGATTTAATTTTACAATTAGGAGTAATTAAGTTTGTTTTACAAAAATGAAAAAATCACAAAAAATATGTACTTTGCATTTTTAGCATTTAATGTCAAATTGTGTGATTTTATTTTTATGTGTTGATTGTTATTAGGAATTAACTGATATTTATGATTTGGTTTATAATTTAATTTAGAAATAAGAGAAAATGAAGAAAAGAACAAAAATAGGAAGAAAAACGGACTGGGCCACACACAAAACCATCCAATCCAGCCCAAATCTCACCCTTTAGTCGGTCCAATCCAGCCAAGTCTTCAAGACAGGTGGAACGACGCCGTTTTGGCGTCTCAAACCTGGACCATTCATTTCATTAGATCAAACGGTCCAGCCTCTCCCCAACATCGTTAAAACGACACCGTTTCAGGTGTTTTGATCTATACCGTCCATCCCAATCAATCCAACGGTCCAAATCCCATCTCCCTTACCCGTCTAAACCATCTAACCCATTTCCCAACCCGGTCCGCCCCGTTATCACACCAAACGACACCGTTCTTCGTTATTAAATGGATCCAGGCCGTTGATCTTAATTGATCTAATGGCCAGGATCAATTCCTCCCCTTACTATATATTCCCAACTCACACCCCACACCCCCCAAGCCAACCCCCCCATCTTCGTCTCTAAGCCTCAGAGACGCCCCAAGTAACTCCGCCATACTCCGCCGTCAACCACCCACCGAAAATTGCGTCACGACGGTTCCAGTGGTCCAAAAGGCCCCATCTTCACACCCTGAACTCGCCTCAACCCCCCCCCCCCCATTCCAAATCCCCACTCCATCATCCTTGAATCATCCCCGAGTTCTTCGAATATTAGATCGAAGAACTGGCCCAAACCTCACCTTGTCCATTTGACCCCAAATCAACACCATGCCACCCCAGGACCTCTCTCATCACTCAAAGGTCGTTGGTTACCTTCGAATCACCCCAGGACTCCTTGAATAATGAATCCAAGCTAAGAACCCTAGCGATGCCCTAAAAATCCTTGGTGGCGGCGCCAACCCTAAACCTTCCCAAAGTACCACTAGTTGTCCACCTGACCTCCCTCGTCCCTAGACCACCCTTAGTTTCCCTCGAATGCTGGTGGAGAGTCTCGAACAAAGGTTTTCGAGTAATGGCCTGAAGCTGGCTCAGAGACTGAGGTCAAAATAGACCTTAGTTGAGTGATCTCGTTCGAGAACACTCGACTAGGGTCCATATTGGCCCCAAGTCAAAAAGACATCAAAAGTTCGAACCCAGGCCCCGTTTGATTGGTAGGTTTTCATTTTTATTTCCTTTTTCTATTAGTTTTGTTCAGTAAATTCATCCTCTACTCCTTTCTTATTTTTGTTTGTTTAAATTCTTTGGTGCTTACTCTGTTTCTTCTTTGTTTTCCTGAATGATTCGAATAAGTCAGTATTAATCATGCCTTGTATAAAACCGTGATTACACCTGTAATTGTTGGTGTTATTATTTGGGTTCAAATGGTGTCATTTTGTGTATTGTTTGGTTCCCTTCTCTTTGTTCAGTTTATTTTTCGATTTAGTTAATTGTGATTCTATGGTTTCAGTTTGCTCTTTGCTGTTCATCATATTGATTGGTTCCCTGCTCGTTCATTTGTGTTTAAGCTAATTGTGATTTGTTCTAAATGTAATTAGCTTATTCCCTATATCTGTGAATCAATCTGACCTTAGTTCAATATATGTTACACTGAATCCTTAGTTTTGGTTTTGATGATATTCGATTTGATCTGAGTTTCTAGCTAGAATTGTTGACTGACTTTGGAGTAGGGAATTGGTTATAGCTGCAGATTGAAAGAGGATTTGGGTAGGACAGTAACCTCAGTAGATTCAGGGGTAATTTGGACTTGAAATTTGAAATGATTGAGTGCCCTGCCCACTAAGCTAGTGTACCATTAAAATAAGGCATTTGTGGGGAACAAAACATAATGGGAGGTAAAGGGAATTGATTAAACAAAATAGGCACCCATAATTGAATTAAAAATGATTCAAACACATGGTAGTAGGGAGGGCAGAGGAGATCGTGAGCAGAAAATACTTTCTTAATTAGCTTAATGCTCCTAAGAGCTGGAAAGTTAATGGAGTTTGGGGTATAAATAGAGATAGGCAGTCAATTTTAGGGGACTACACATTTCTGGGAGCCTAAGAGAATATGGGACTTTCCAGATTCTTAGAGCTAAAGAAAAACACTTAAGGAAAACTAAAAAGTTGAGAGTGAGGGGGAATTACTGTTTGATTGCCTCTTCAAACAATTGGAATTCTTTGTTTTCAGTCCTATGTTTGAAATCTGATCACATTTGGAATCAGTTGTTTGGAGTCTGATTGGTTTGTTTTAGTTGGTGGGTTAGCTGGTCGGGTGTACTTCAGTCCCTTAGTTCAGTTTTTAGTTTTGGTATTTGTTTTGGGCTGCTCTATCAGTTCTGTTTGGTTTCAAACTCTTCTGGGCTTTTGAATTTGAGTTAAATTGTTGCTGGGAATCGTTATTGACTGATGTGGTACTACTGTTGCTGATCACTCTTGTTTCTCCTCTTTCCACTGTATTCCAGGTACATGTTCTGGATCTCAAAGTCATGTAGAATGTCAACTGAAATAAAATGAAATGGAAGCACAATTTCATTGAAAGCTTCATTTGTTGCAGTATTTTCATTATAATTGTTTGTAATGACTGAGCCTGTAATGAATTGTTAATTAGAACCACTTCTGGATTTGTTTTGGGACTCCGCTTTAGTTGGTGACTGTCTAGCCATAGCTTTCAGTATAATTAATATTTGTTTAGTTTAGCATTTATCTTTACAAGGTAAAAGTCCAGAATAGTGTAGATTTCGTATTGATTTCAATTTCAAGCTGAAAGTATATCTCCCACAGCTTTGGTACTGTAATGTAGTTTAACATAGTATAAGTTTGGGCCTTCGAGTTAGGTAGCAGATTCAAATTAAAAGGTTTGTCCTTTTGTTTGGATCCGGACTTGAACTTGAAGCCCGATTTTATAATATTAAATGATTCGGGCCTTTTCTTTATTTTTTTTAGAGATAAAAATAAAAATAGAAAAATCATAGCTGCTTTAGGCTTGCCTTTAATAAAAATAAGACGAGCCTCGCCAAATAAAACGCACAAGATACGGGGCCCTCAATAAATGGCTACAAAAATACTTATACTTCGGGATGGGTCATTTAGCGAATTGCACGGCCTTCCCCAAAATAATAATGCGTAGACTCTTTAGGCGCGTATTTTAATAATTTTTACCTTCTTAAACTCGGGTGCACATTTATGTGACCCAAATCCAATTCTCAACGAAGTCGAAATATGTCAATAACCACGGGTACATTGATGTGACGTGGTTTGAGATGTATTTTCACGACGTTGCAATTCTTATAAAATAATAATAATCACAAGCGATTAAAAGGCAAATTTGCACATAAGTTAAAGCATGTTATAAAATAAGATAATTAAGCCAAATATGACAGTTAAGCGACCGTGCTAGAACTACGGAACTCGGGAATGCCTAACACCTTCTCCCGGGTTAACATAATTCCTTATCCGTATTTCGGGTTCGTAGACTGTAACGTAGAGTCAACTTTTTCCTCGATTCGCGATTCAAACCGGTGACTTGGGACACCATAAATCTCTCAAGTGGCGACTCCAACTCTTAATAATAAATCCCATTTCGATTGTCTTTTAATTGAAAAAACTTCCTTTACCATGCCCTTTCGGGGGTGCGGTAGCGTAAAAAGGAGGTGTCATAGAAGGCCTTTGGCCTTAAGGGTGTTATTTCGAACTTTCGTCAAAATATTAACCCATCGTTAGTCCTAGTTTTTTGGAGAGTTGGGTATTCTCTAGGAGAGTCCCAGTTTTTCTCAACCTCTGCGCTTCCCGGGTGAGTCCAAGTTCGTTTGATCTTATTTGCATCGAAGGGGTGGTGTCGGGGAGCATAAAACGCTTCTGTTTTGCTCACACTCGTATCATGCGCATATTGGAGTTTCTCTGTCTTATTTTTTCGCTTTCCAATCTTGAGATGTCATTGGTGGGCGGGACGATGAGTTATACTCTGACCTCGAGGATGTCCCGCTCCTCAACCCGGTTCCTAAGTCCCTGGAAGGACTCTCTCGGGACAACTCCTAGGTGAGTGAGGGAGAATACAATTTAAGGGGCATCATTTTCTAGAAGTTGGGTTGTCAGGTGGATGATATTTTATTTTCTTTTTTGCAGTAATTTTCCATTCTATAGCTGAGATGTTTCTTTACTCGCTCGCCCACGCAGCGCTTGCGTTCCTATTTGAGCGAATAGCAGAAGGTGGGCCAACATGATATTCTCCTTACCCCGATCCGATGAGTTGGTGAATTAGGGTGGATCTATAGCGTTGCTCATTTTGCTTGGCATTTCAATGATTAATGGAGCGATGGCTTCTGAATTCGATAGCCGTATTCAGCTCTCTTTCTTCTTCTTTTTTGTGCCTTGGCCCTGCGCGATTTTGGGCTTGCTTTGGTTGGTTCATGGGCTGCCCGCGTGCGGGGGAAGATGTTGGTTACAACTTCTGCTTGCATATATCATCATGATCTAGGTTGGCGTGTGAGGTTTACTTACCGCTCTTTTTGGCGGGTGATCATGTTTATGGTTTTTGATCTGGAAGATACTAGGAAATTTCACTAAGAAATCCCCACAGACGGCGCCAAATTGTTTGACCAAAAGATATTGAAACATTTTTTTATCAAACCAATTAATGAAAATGAAGAGGTAAATCTTAGTCAAGCATAATAAAATCCATATCTATAAACAAATTAGAAAATAATGAATAAGATAAAATAGGGGCGATCAATCTTATTGATGTTTTTCATTTCTTTTCCCGCCAATCGATGGAGATAATCAGTTTACGTAATCTCTGGAAGATTGTTTTGTCTTCTTTTTGCTAAGAAGATTACCGAGGAGAAGAAAAAGAGAAAAAGCCCCCCTTTCTAGGAAGGTTCCCTCCCTATATATAGTCACGGTGTCCTTGGTACGTTCTTGGGTCAATGCACCTTCATACCACGTTCGTTTTCGTCGTTCCATGAGTATTGTTCTTCGACTTAGTGGTCACTGTGAGTACGTGATTTGGAACAAATCATGGGGTCTTTCACTGTCCCGCCGCTTGGGCGAGATCCCAGTTGGATCGACCACATCGGTCAGATTTTGACCAATACAGCATATACCTGAAAAAAGAGAGTGCATTTTTAACCCTAATTAGTTTAATATTAATGCTACAACGTAAAACCATAATGTGACAATGGTCAAATACTTCCAATCACATTTGAAAAAAGTGAGATAAAGCTCCTAATTGGACAACCCATTGTCAAGAAGCAACAATTCGAATTGCAATACATGAGCTCGAATCCTAGCAGGCTTTGATTAAGTCTGTCTTGTTCCATGTTTGTCATCTAAAATTAAAATTAAGAAAATCGAAGATATGTACCAATACATCTAATTAGTCATAAGCTCGATTAATCCAAGTATGTTCTTATTAGTGTAAATGAAAATTGAATTGCAAAGGAAAGTGATGAAGAGTAGGTATATATTCACGGGAAAGAAAGAGACAATCACGGGGATTTCCTTCCCCCTGGTGTGATAGATCATGCTAGAATCATTCTTTTGCTACTAAAAATGGAAGTAAAAATTGTAAAAGTCGGTACTATATATATATATATATATATATATATATATGTATGTATATCCCAGTAGAGCTTGAAGTCATTCCAATCGACTTATAATAATAAACATATTTTTATTAAAGAAGGGAAACGAAAAAAAGATACTTGTTCCACATGTCAACCTTTAATTTATCGTAAGTGATATTAATTTTCAGTTTAATTGTAACTAGTAAAATTGCATTGATTTGATGTATACATCAAATACAAATAAAAATTTAATCGAAAATACTACATATAATTAAAATTCAGGAGAAGGAAAAGAAAATATTGCAGCCGACAGTAAGGACGAACTTTGACATCCCCAGGCCTTTAAAAAAATGGAGATGCTTTACTATATTTGCTTGTTTAATTAAAACATCTTGCTTTTGAGTTTTGTAGTGCAGAGATTTTAAATATAAGGGTCAATTCATAAAAAGAAAAAGTGCTTGCATGAGTCAAAAAGTGTTTGACGTAACTATGTAACTTCATGTAATTTGGAACCTATCTTTTGGTAGATAGTTTGTTAAGCGTATTTCTCAATTATTTAGACTAAAAGTTCACCTCAAATTTGTACTTTTATTTGATTTCTTTTTATTTCAAAATTTGGTCTTGGTCTGTTTTTATCGTGTTCTTAATTAGCTCCATCCGTTGCTCTTCACCTTTCGTATTTGGAATTTTACTGACGTTTTTTAACTTATCGTCAACGGGCCACATATACAGGCGTTTGGCCATACATCCCAAATTTATTTTGAAAAATTTGATTTGGGTGAAGTTTGGTTTGAAGATGAAAATGTGTTTGACCTACGTTTTCAAAACATATTGTCCAACTTTATTTTGAAAAAATATGTATATAATTTTCAAGTTTTGAGATTTTGGCTCAAATTCAGCTCAATAGCTAATTTTGGAATTTGAAAATTTTGATTTGAGATTTGGCCAAAATATGAAGAAAATTTATGGCCAAACATAAGTTTTGAAAATAAATCTCAAATTTATCTTGACAAAGCTTATGACCAAACGGGGCCATGGTGTTAGGTGTTTGGTATTGTTACTTTCATTTGTACTGCTCTGCTGCAACTAACATGGCATCTTCTACTTTTAACGACCTTCTCACATCGCTACTCTGTTAAAATAGTAGGACCTAAATTTAGGTGCAAGGACATATTGTAGTAAAGAACATATTTCTTGTATAATTAATTAGAATTTCATTGAATCTCGGCATAAGGGTGGAAGTGATTTGATCCTGAAATTGTATTGCGTATCACAAATTATATGAGTGTAACTTTTATACGTATACGACATTCATTTTATATTTCTTCCTCCCTTGAAGATGAGATACATAAAGTTTAATTTGTATGTACGCGTATTATATATTACGGCATAGAAAGTGTAGGTTTTCGGCATCAGGTTCAACTGAACCCAATATTTTTGGTGTGAAACATAAATTTATGTATAAAAATTTACTAATAAATTGCAATATATTACAATATCATGAACCCATAACTTTAAAAATACATTGGGTTCAAAGCTAAAAAACCTTAAAAATTAAACCTATAAAACTTAAATTCTAGATTCATCTATGAGATTAATTACCCTTATAGCCAAACCAAGCGACTTAATTTAGAGATTTTTCATAACAAATTGACAACTACTTCCCGTCCATGTGATATTCCCTTACTTCTAAATTAGTATTATTACCCGCGCGAATGCGCGGACATTAACCATGTAATATATTTGAGTTATTTGGATTATATGAAAATAATCTTAAAACTTAAACTTTCTCTATTAAATATAGATAATCATTGAATAATAATTAAGAAACACTACATGAAAAGATTATCTATTTCTCAAATTTCCTAGATATAATTATATTTTTTTTATACCATTCTCGTCGATATTATTGGATCCAAAAATTAGTCGGGAAGTAAAATAATAACTCATATTTATGACAAAACAATCAAAGGTTGAGACTATGAAGATTCTTTGGACACGACTTGACTCTTTACTACTACTTGAACTCTTATTTTGTGTGTTGATATCTTTCAAAAATTATTTCAATTCTTAAACATTATTTTTAAATAATAATTTATTTTACAATAATGTAAGTGAAAATATTATACTTAATTCACAACTCATTTTAGTCGGCTATCTAAAAATTTTAAAAATCGTTTAGCCAGTAAGTTTTTTTTTTCAATATGGCTCCATTTTGATATTTGACATTAACCATATTAAATATCCGAGTTATTTGAATGATATATAAATAATCTTAAAATTTAAACCTTCTAGTTAATTGTTAGATATCAATTACGAAATAATACATGAAAAAAGACTAACATTTTCTCAAATCTCTTAGTGATAAATTTATTTTTGCACATTCTCATTGGTGTCATTGGAACCAAAAAATAGCCAAAAAGTGAAATAATAACTCGTATTTATGTCAAAACACAAATGTTGACACAATATGAATGATTCTTTGGTTACGACATGACTCTTTTACTACAACTTGAACTCTTATTTGGTATGTTGTTATATTTCAAAAAATATTCCTATTTTGGCATTTCCATTTTTAAAACTATATATATATATATATATATATATATATATATATATTGTTCTTTGAATCATTAAATGTTTAATTAGTTGACTGTTATTATATAACATTGCATATATTATGTAAAAATTGCCAAGTATTTTTTTTCGACACCATACTTGCTTAACCTTAATGCAAACAACTCAAATTGCATTTATATTCAAATTTAGATACCATATTAGTTTGTTAGCAAAAGTAATTTTTTAAAAACGACACACAATGTAAATTAACAAAAACATTCTAAGATATCCTTGTCTTATAATCTATGTATTTGAGTTGAAAAAAATAATTAAAATCGAGGAGATGAACTTCCAAATTTTTTATACTTAACATAGATGAAATAGAAGAAGAAATTCGTTGTCATCTCTTTTTTCTGGCTTTTAGATTTTTCATACATTTTTTCTATATTTATTTTATTTTATCTAATTTTTTATGTCTTTTTTTACAAAAAAATAATTTCTTTCTCTATAAAAGTATGAGTTTAAATAGAAATTATCTACATAAGAACTTTATTTATATTTTTAGTCTTTAGTTGAAATTCTTTCATATATTTCTTTTGGCTTTATCAAATGAACCAAAATAAGTACTCGCCTTACTACTTAAATTAAATAATTTACGAATGTGTAATTTATGTATAATTCATATATAATATGTGTATAATTGTGTGTTGCCAATATATCATCTATGGATATTAGCTATAAAAAGTAAACAATAAATCTGGCCAGATATATATGTAAATATTCCATAAGATTTTAATTTCTTATTTTATCTATGATATAATTTCTATTATAATAATTTAAAAACTCTATTAAAATTCAAAAATATCTTATCCTTTTATTTTGAAAATTACATTATATTTTAAAAAATAATACCATTTTGAAATAATTTGTTTACGCTTTTAAAAAATATTTCATGTCATACCAGTTTTTTTTTAAATATAATTTTTGTTACACTTGAAAATTACTATAGAAACTATCAACATAAACCAATGTCCCTACTGTTGAATTCGAGAAAAATAACTTTTCACATAATCTAGTGATTTAAAACTGATATTCTTCAATAAAAAAATATTAAACCCTTGCAATGCTGGCTTGACTGTAGCTAAATGAAGATGTTTCAGCTTATACCCTTCAATTCCTATTAGGTGCTAAATTAAAATTAGTGATAGCAAATGTATAGATAAAAATTTGTTATTTATTTGATGTCCATTTATACAAATTGACTCTTCAAACAAAAATTTTTCAAAAAGGTTTTTCTTTTTGAATATTGACTGATTTTTGTGATGTTTCTTTCTCAAGCATGTAGGTTTACTTCATTATATATGTAAGTAAGTTTTTATTCGATTTTTAAACTCTTTTTGTTATCTGGATAACCATAGACGTGTACCCTATGTGTTATATTTATTTTAAAAGAAATTTAATTTATTAAAATCTAGCTATATTGTTTTAAAGAACTATAATTATAGATTTTTAAATGTAAAAAAGTTTTATAGTTATATGGATAGCTTTTTTTCACATGCGCAATAGTATTTAAATAATCAGAAAAGATAGCAAAAGTTCCCAGCATGATTGCATATGATCATTGATCGAATTAAGTATGATACCTTGACAAAAAAATATAAATTTCTTAATTTATTTTAATTCAAATTTAAAAACTTTATCTATAAATTCAAAATTATTCTTTAATTCAAATTTAGTTTTTATATATATATATATATATATATATATATATATATATATATATATATATATATATATATATATATATATATATATATATCCAATGACACCAATTTTCTCTCAGCAAATCACTAGCTTTGTCAAGTTTTGAGATGTTTTATCCGTTATATCATCTAACTTGGTGTTGGGAGCTTCTCTAGAATCGAATAATGAAAACTTGTTTTGATTTCTGTTAAATGCAGAGAACCTCCATGACTGCAGAGGATTTCTTAGAAGAAGCTAAGAGAGAAATGGAAATTGTATTGTTCCATTCATTTTCAGATACTGTACAAATGAGATATATACACGGTTATGTACTACCCCTGACTAACTTAACTTACAGTTGTCCTTATACTATTGGACAACTGGCTAACTACTCCACTAACCACTAACTACTTTCTTAACATGCTCTCTCAAGCTGACGGTTTGAAAATATCCTTCAACCCAGCTTGGACACTAGGTGATCATGTTGTAATCTTCCTAAACTCTTGGTAAGGAGGTCAGCTTGCTGCTCTTTTGTGGGAATATGATGAGTTTTCACTGCACCTTGTATGATTTTCTCTTACAAAGTGGAAGTCAATGTCTATGTGTTTAGTCCTCTCGTGAAAGATGGGATTAGCTGCAATTTGGATTGCAGCTTTGCTGTCACAACAGAGATCAACTGGTAGACTTATATCAACCTCTAGCTCTTTGAAGAGTCCTGTGAGCCAAGTTATTTCAGCATCTGTGGATGCCATACTTCTGAATTCAGCTTCAGCAAAGCTTCTTGCAACTGTATCTTGTTTCTTAGACTTCTACGAGATCAAGGAATTCCCAAACTTAACTAAGTACCCTGTTACTGATTTCCTAGTCTGTAAGCATCCACCCCAAGCCTGAGTCACAATATGCTCTTAGTTTGTCTGAGCCTTCTGAAGGCATTAGTAGGCCAAGACCTGGAGAAGTCTTCACATACTTCACAACTCTCAGAGCAACTTCCTAGTGAGATTGCTTAGGCATGTGCATATACAGACTTAATATCTGTACTGCAAATATTATATCAATCCAGGTCGTTATAAGATATAAATGCCTCCCTACTAGTCTTTGGTAAGCACCTTATCTTCAATCAGCTTATCTTCACACTCAGAGGTTCCTACAGCAATATCATACTCCACAAATGTAAGCTTCAAATTGGACTCAAGAGGTGTTCCTGCAGGTTTAGCACCTTCAAGTCCCATTTCAGATATCAACTCCAAAGCATACTTCCTTTGGCTCATAATAATTCCATCTTTTGATCTTGTAACTTCTATTCCCAGAAAGAACTTAAGTTCTCCTAGATCCTTCATTTTGAACCTCGGTTTCAGATTATTTCTAGTCTGAGTTATCAGAACTAGACTACTTCCACTTGTTATCAGGTCATCTACGTAAACTAACACCACAACCAACTCACCTTGAACCTTCTTTGTGAAAAGATAATCGTCAAAATGACTTTAAATGAAGCCCAACTATACTAAGGCATCAGTCAGCTTCATGTTCCACTGCCTGGGTGCTTGTTTCAAGCCATACATAGATCTATGAAGTTTGCAAACCCTGTGAGAGGACCCTCCCTGGCTTGCAAACCCTTGTGGCACATCCATGTAAACCTTTTCTAGGAGTTCGCCATGCAAGAAGGCATTGTGAACATCCATTTGGAATAGAGGCCAATGTTTGGCTGCAGCAATTGCAATGACTGATCTTACAGTCACCATATTTGCTACATGAGGGAAGGTTTCAGCGTAGTCAAGCCCTTCCTTTTGCCTGTAACCTTTAGCAACTAACCTAGCTTTGTATATCTCAACTTCACCTGATGATGTATAGTTCACTTTGAACACCCATTTACAGCCAATAGGAATCTTTCCAGCAGGTAACTCTACTGTAGACCATGTGTGATTTTCCTCTAAGGCTGAGATTTTAGATTTTATAGCCTTAATCCATTTAGGATCCTTGACAGCCTCAACATATGACTGTGGTTCTACAACTGCAGAGTAGGAGGATAGAGCTTTGGCATAGGAGTCAGAGATATCCTCATAACTAACATATGCTGAAAGAGGATAAGAACAATTGGCTTTGCCTTGAGAAAGGGTAACATAATCTTCTAGCCAGATATGGGGTTTACTGGTTCTCCCAGATCTTCTAGGATGTGAGGCTTCTATTAGTTGACCATTTGAGGTAGACAACTGAGGAATAGGTTGATCATGAGTGAGACCAGTTGGTGATACTAGTTTAGGGTTAGCAGGTACTTGAGTTGGCTGATCTAAGCTATGATAGGCATGTGAAGTAGAAATAGGAGAAGTTAAAGGGGAAGGTATATGAGGAGATAAAGAGATTGAAGATGGTGGAAAAAAGGATATAGAGATATCATTAGGCAATAAGACTTGAGAAATGTCAATGGTAGGGAACAAGGAGCGGAGGAGCTGCATGTTGGAAGGGAAAAACATTTTCTTTGAACATAACATCTCTACTTACCAAGAACTCCTTGGTATGAATGTTGTACATTCTGTATAGAATAGCCAGGAAAAACTACAAGAGAGGCTCTAGGCGAGAATTTGTCACCTTTTTTAACATCAGTTACATAACCTAGACAGCCAAAAACTCTCATATGGTCTAAAGAAGGTGAATGACCAAACACTAGTTCAAATAGAGTTCTACCCTGCAATACCTGTGCTGGTATTCTGTTCATAATGTAGGCTGTAGTTAATGAACATTCCCACAGAATCTCAGTGGAACACTTGCTTGAAACCTCAGTGCCCTAGCCACATTGAGTATGCGTCTGTGTTTCCTCTCAATTACTCCATTTTACTGTGGAGTATAGACACAGTAAGTCTGATGAACAATCCTCAAAGGCTGTATAATTCTGTCATTTGAGAGTTAAAAAACTCATACCCATTATCTGTTCTTAGCACCTCTGTGGCTACTGCATGTTTTCACTTACTTCATATTGATGTTTGGGGGCCCTATAGGGTACCTACTCATAATGGGAAGAAATATTTTCTCACACTAGTAGATGATCATTCCAGGTTTACGTGGGTTTTCTTGTTGCCTTCTAGGGATGAAGTAATTGTTGCCATAAGATATTTTTTTATTATGAGAATGGAAGCCTTGTTTGCTTAGCAATAGGACAGACATTACATTATTTAGTCTCACTATTACATTTCAAATGTTGAAAACCTTTTAACTTTCTCAGAACATCAATAAGCACATGACATAATCTCCCATGCCATAGAAATACACTTGAACTATCATCCTTTATTGTATTTACAAAAGATCTTCCAGAATCTGAGTTGTTATTTCCTCCTCTATTTGGTTGGTCTTTGTTAACTGATATGTAAATGTAAAGGCCGTCATCTTCTTTACCAATCCCCCTCACTATCCCATTGAAGAGGTCCTAGAAAAGACTGAAGTCAGGATAGGACAAAGCCAAACATCTAAGTTCATTTGTTAATTTTGAAATAGACAAATGGTTATATTTGAAGTCTGGTATGTGCAACACATTTATAATTTTCTGTCGTTGTAGCACACTTGTAGACCTTGTATGTTTTACACTTTCTATCTTTCTTGTAGGTAGATGAACCTTTCCAATACTAGTTTCATCAGTATTTCGAGATTCCCATAAAACTTTGAGACTTTTTACCATGTGATTGGAAGCACCTGTATCAACTATCCACCTAACCTTAGCTTCAGTAGCTATAGAAGATGAAGTCATACTTGCTGACATAATGTAACGACCCGATCGGTCGTTTTAAGCCCTAGCACATCGTTCAGCACTCTGAGGCCATGAGTAACTTCATTTTAGGTATTGTGACTTGTTCGCATGGTCGGAATTTAGATTCAGGAAGAGCGAACTTAAATTTAAATAAAAATTCTCATTTGAGAAGCTTAAAGTTGAAAGAATAAACTAGGATTGGATTTTTGAGTAAACGACCTCGGAATCGGGATCTAAAGGTTCCAGCAGGTTCGTATGATGATATCGGACTTGGGCGCATGCCTGGTTTGGGTTTTGGATAACCCAGGAGCATTTGGCGGCTATTGTGGAAGTTAGCATTTTGGAAGAAATTTCTTAAGTTTGGCTTGGAGTGTATTTCAGCGTTATCGATGTCTGTTTGGGATTCCGAGACTGGGAGTAGCTCCGTAAGGTGATTCTGGAGTTGGGAGCGCGATCGAAAGTGAATTCGGAGGTCCGTAGGTCATTTTGATGCCATTTGGCTAAAGATAGAAATTTGAAGGTTTTTGAGAAGTTTGACCGGAAGTGAACTTTTGATATCAGGGTCGGAATCCGATTTCGGAAGTTGGAGTAGGTCCGTAATGTCAAATATGACTTGTGTGCAAAATTTGAGGTCAATCGGACGTGATTTGATAGGCTTAAGCATCAGAAATAGAAGTTGAAAAATTCAAAGTTCATTAAGCTTGGATTGGAGGTCTATGACAACCCGGCCCGTCGTCTCATGTGTTATTGCTCTGTTTCCCCTATTTCATGCTTCTTCATGTTTCGTTATCGGTAGGTGGTGTGTTAGAATTGATTTGGATTGATTTTGATAAGAAATGAGACACTTAGTCTCTTTAAGGAAAAGCTTAAGTTGGAAAAGTCAACCGAAAGTTGACTATTGAGGTAGAGGGCTCAGATGTAATTTTCGGTGATTCGGTTAGCTTCGGGGGATGATTTGTGACTTAGGAGCGTGATCAGAATTGATTTTGGAGGTCCGGTGTAGAATTAGGCTTGAATTGGCGAAGTTAGAATTTTGGCGAATTCCGGTTGATAGGTGAGATTTTGATCCGAGGGTCAGAATGGGATTCCGAGAGTTGCTGTAGTTTCATTGGGCGATTTTGGATATGTGTGCAAATTTTCAGGTCATTCGGACATCGTTTGGTTGAGTTTTTGATCGAATGCGTGTTTCGGTAGTTTTTGAAAGAACTTAGGCTTGAATCCGATGTGAATTGATGATTTTAGTGTTGTTTAATGTGTTTTAATGATTGGAACAAGTTTGCACGATGTTTTAGGATGTATTGGTATTTTTGGTTGAGGTCTCGGGGGGCTCCAGGTGATTTCGGATGGCTAACGGGATGAAATTCAAGTTGAGAAAGGGGCAGATGTTTGCTGGTATCTGGTATGCTCGCTTCTGCGGAAATGGACCACAGAAGCGGTTCCGCAGAAGCAAGGGAATGGTCGCATAAGCGGTTCAATGTTGAGATGGGAAGTTCCGCAGAAGCGGACCTAAGGTCGCAGAAGCGGTTGGCCTGGTGGTGAGGTTCCGCAGAAGCAAAAATTTGAGTCGCAGAAGCGACCCCTGATGATTTAATAAAATTCCGCTTAAGCGGAAAATAACCGCAGAAGCGGTATCGCAGAAGCGGGTATGGGGACTGCAGAAGCGGAAACCCCTGGAGTCAGAAGGGTTTTATATTCATTTTTGTTCCGCGAAGCTTATGTTATTTCCACCATTTTTGAGCGAGCTTTGAGAGCTTTGAGGCGATTTTGAAGAGGGATTTAAGGGAGAATGATTAGAGGTAAGTTCCTTGGCCTAGATACACGAGATTATGTTAGATTTAACATGGAAATTGGTTGAAATTCATTAAAAAGGGGTAAAGTTAGGGCTTGAATTTTGATATTTCAAATTTGGGATTTGATAGGTCATTTGAGCTCGGATTTGGGAGTTCTTGGTATGTATGGACTCGTGGCGAGACGAGGAATCCGGTAATGTGAGTTTGTAATTTTTTGAGAAGCGGGCCCGGGGCTCGAGTTTTGCTAGTTTCGGGATTTTTGCTATATTTCGATTGTTTTCGATTGGGTATTGTTCCCATGGCATATTGTAATGTATTCGCTCTAATTTTGGTTAGATTCGACGCGCGTGGAGGCCAATTTGAGGAGAAAAGGCTTCGCGAGCGAGGAATTTCACCGATTCGAGGTGAGTAATATTTATAAATGATATCCTGAGGGTTTGAAACCCCGAATTTTGCACATCATAGTGCTGTATTGAGGTGACTTGCATGCCGGATATGAGCGTGGGGTAGAGCACCGTTGTGGATTGTGACTTGGTCCATCCCGGTTATTGATTTTTATCGCGTATTTGACTGAAACTATTTGTTTTCATCATAATTTGGGCTGATTGCCATGTTTGGGCTTCGTGCCAACTATGTGAATCCTTCAGGGATTAATATCACTGTTTTCGCATTATTTTGCATACTATTTGATCCCGGTCCAGCGTTTTAATACCGATTTGCAAACTCAGCCATTCTTCTAAGATTTGAAAACTTAAACAACATTTTATTGGCGTTTTGAGCTGAGAACTGTTATTTTAATATTGCCCAAGTGGCTTATGTGCATTTCTGGACTGAGCATGGATCTGGCTGCACGCCGCAACAGTGTTATAGTGAATTCTGGATATATGGTTGGTTCGGGCTACGCGCCGCAGCGGTACTGTATTGATATTGAGGCCGAGGGCCTGATTGATGCCACGAGATGGCTTGATTATTGCGCTTGGGCTGTAGGAGCCCCTCCGTAGTCTGTACACACCCCCAGTGAGCGCCATCGACGATAAATATATGGTTGGCTCGGACTGCACGCCGCAGTGGGTACCTGAGTGTACCGGTCATATGCATTGCAATGCATTCATGCATTGGTTCCTGTTTGTACTACGTGTCATACAACACTCTCATTTTATTGGCATCCATGCTACTTCGTGCATTGTTTACCAGATACCCTGGTGTTATTTGTTAGTGGAGTGCTGTGCCCGAGGGGCTGACTTATGTGCTGACTTGCACTATCTGATATCACATTCATATGATCGACTGTTGGAAAGGATATTTTCAAAAGAGGTTTTTAACTGAGCCAAATATTTTCTAAAGGATTTTTTACTGTTTTACTGTTTTTCTCAAAAGAATTGCATTGTCCCATATAGCATAATGGAGTGCTTTACATGATTTCTTACCGTTCAGTTATTGTGAGCACGTGATTTTTGCCCTATATATTAATTATTCCCAAAAATTCAAACAAAATAATTTTTTCTTTCATTATTTTACAATTTTGTGTTATTTTTGTTAATTGTGTGCATTTTATCTGTGCATTTTTATTCATATAAAAAATACAAAAATACATTTGCATTTAGGATCTAATTCCATATTTTAGGATTAATTAAGGGTTAGTTTGCTTTAGAACAAAATATGAAGAAAATAACAAAAATATTTTACTTTTGCATTTTTAATTGTTTAATGGTGAATTCATCATGAAATAGATTTTAAATAATTTTAGGCATTAATTAGTTTAACTTTGAAATATATTAGAACTTTATTTTTATTCTTGCATTTTTATAAAATCAGAAGAAAAAAAATACAAAAAGTACAAAATGAAAACAAAAATAAATAAAAGGAATAAAAGGAAAAACAATTAAAAAAGGGTGGTCATCTTAATAAGAGACCAAAATTGGACTCATTTCAATTTGACCAAATCTCAGCCCAAATAAAAATCCCACCCCTGTCCAAGCCCATTCCCCCGACCTAGTCCGGTCTAAAGAGACGCCCAAACGACGTCATTTTGGGGCGATTAAGATTAAATCCAATCCCAGCCATCCATTAATCCAATCAAACGGCTGTGGAGCCATTTCAGCCATTAAATAAAATTGTCCGAATTAAATCAAACCCTAAAAAACATTAGCCATCTTCCTCGTACAGTTCACCGCCCTCCGCCGTCGCCGCCGGCCAGAAATCGTCTCCGCCGGCGACGGAACTCCAACCGCCTCCAAAATTACACCAAAGTTTCTCCTCCACCTCCTTATTTTGAATCCATGCTTGGTTTCCTTCAAACCTTAGCCAAAAGCCTCAAATATAGCAAACCCTAGGCGGCGGCGCCGCCGCCGCCCAAACTGGTCCAAATTTACACCACACAATCCCCGGACCTCCCTCACCCCTAACCCCTAACTAAATTCCCTCAAATCCTGTCAGAATTGGACGAATCATGGATCTAGGGTTCATGCAGTTCTGGGCTATTTTTGAAGATTTTCAAGTCGATTGATTTCTAGTTAATGTTATAGGTCTATTTTTGGCGAAATAGATGTATAATATTATCCGGAAGTCAATTTCGGATGTTTTTCTCATAATGTCCGAGTTTCAGTAAGTTTCTTCTCATTTTTTTTGGTTTTGTTTGATTAATGCTTGGTCTGTTTAATTAATCGTGGTTTTAATTTCCGAATCATTTTAATTGATAGTTTGGTTTCGATACAATTCTGTCCGTTAATTGTTAGCTAAATGTTTAGGTTAATTTCCATTTCTTCTAGTTCTGAGTTGATTTAGCTTAAATGTTCAACTGTTAGTTTATTTGTTAAAGGTTAGTTTAATTTCATTTAGTTCCGACCATCAGTCTAAGCTTTGTATTTTAGATCCTTGTCTCCTGGTTTTGAATCTATTTGAGTCTGTGTGACTGAATAAATGTGATTTGTTAGTTTAATTGGTTAATTTCTGAGTTTCAATTAATTAATCTTAGTTAGTTTTGAGTTGGTTTATGTGATTGGTTATAGCTGTTGAAAGTTTAATTAGAATCAGTAATTTCGAGGGGTTTTCAGAGGTAGTTTGGACATGGGAAATGGTTGATTTATCAAGAACAGTAATTCCAAAACAATAACAAGGTAGTATAGGTGTTGTATAGGTAGAAGAATACCTTAGGGCCTTCTAGAATAGGACTTTAGTGTAGATTTCAGCCAACTTAGGACACTAGCTTGGGTAACAAGTTAAAAGATGAGGGATTAAAGCTGAAAAAAGGGACGGACTAATTTGTAAAATGCAAAATTGAGGGCTTCCCTCCCTTAGGCCTATAAAAAGGCATCAAAATGCCTTGATGAGGAAGTTTTTGGAAGCTCTAAAAAATCCCCCCTATTTTCCATCAGTTTTTCAACTAAAATTTGAAATTCAAAATCTCTCCTAGATCTAAAAATCCAAAAAACAACAGAAAACCTCCAAAAAATCCAAAAAAAAAAAATCGTACATTGATCTCCCTTTGATCAAGTTTTAAAAGTTCAGCTCTTAATTCACTTGGTTAGCTCAGTTTAGCATCAAAACTAGCTTAGATTTCTCTATTTCTATTCTACACTTGAGGATTCAATGCAACTGAAGGTGTTTTGGGGTTCATTCGAGTTGTTCCTGAATGTTTTTGACTGCTGAGAAGTGTTCTGTAATTTCCTAGTTCAATTGCGAGTGAATTTGAAGTCAAACAAGCTTGTTTTGATCAATTTGTTGTTGTTGAATTCCTGAGTTCATTCCTGGGCTTTTGAGAAGTTGTTTTGATTCAAAATTTGCTCCTATTGTGGCTGGTTGTGGTCTGTTGAGTTTGCCACCTGCTACTGCTGACTGCT
>MU765179.1:92379-106374 GCA_026770625.1 Nicotiana glauca
GAAATAGAGCAATTTTGCATCTTCTGCTTCCTGATGCATTCTCATTTGAATAATGTGTAAATATTTGATATATTAGTTTATTTGTGCATTTAGTTTAGTACTGGTCTGTAACGACGTGAATTTTGAACTCTAGGATTGTTATAATTGGATTGTAAATGATTTTCTGCCTTAGTCATATTGATACAACTATTTAGTATAGCCTTAGAAGGATTCAATTTTAGTTAAAATTAGTGTAATAATCATCATCAGGCGAGCTGATTAAATTGACTCCAGGTTCAAATCTGTTGTTAGCCTTGAAAGTTTCTTTTTCATTTAATACAATTACATATTTATTTGAGTTAAGCAACCCTCTAAATAATGGATTTGTAATGTAATTTGAGTGTCAGTCATATTAGTCAACAGTTTGCACTTTCATTCTCCATTCTCTTCGAACATCAGGAATTTGTTCAATACGAATCAGACACAAAATTTTTAGAGATTAAATCGAGCAGCCGTTATCTTAAGCAATTGTGAATTTTCTTGTCATTAACACCATCAGTGGACGTCTGGGCACCACTAAAACACTGCCCAATTTCAGCCTCCTCCACCGTCTTGATTGGGCCTGGGCCAAGGCAGGGGAATGGCTGGATTATGGTGCTGAACCATCGTTTAGCCCAGTAACAAATCAATTAGGCCTTCTTCCTTTAGAGACAAATAAAAAATAGAAAATTATAGATAGTTTTAGGTTTGCCTTTCAATAATAAAACGAGTCAAGCCTCGCTAAACAAACCAAATAAATCGCGGGGCCCTCGATAGATGTTATACTAAAAATACCTAGACTTCGGGATGGGCCGTTTAGCGAATTTCACGGTCTTCCCCAAAGATGATAATGCGTAGTCACTTTAGGTGTGTTTTTAATAATCTTACCTTCTTAAATACGGGTGCACATTTATGTGACCCAAATCCAAATCTCAACGAAGTCGAAATTAGTGTCGAAAATTACGGGTGCATTTATGTGACGCGATTTGAGACATGTTTTCACAACGTTGCAATCCTCTAAAAATAATAATAATAAAAGCGGTTCAAAGTTAAAAGCATATAGATTAAAACATGTATTAAAATCAAATAAATAAGACAAACATGAAAATTGAGCGACCGTGCTATAACCACGGAATTCGGGAATGCCTAACACCTTCTCCCGGGTTAACAGAATTCCTTACATGGATTTCTGGATCGCAAACTGTTAAACAGAGTCAATAATTTCCTCGATTTGGGATTCAACCGGTGACTTGGGACACCATAAATCTCCCAAGTGGCGACTTTGAGTATTAAAAATAAATTCCGTTTTGATTGTTCTTTAAGTGGAAAAAACTCCTTTATTATACCTTTGCGGGTGTAGTAAGTAAAAAGGAGGTGTGACAGCTCTAGCGACTCTGCTGGGGATACAAACCCAGAACTTTGGTTCAGGGTTTAAGAATTTGAGCTTAGGTATATTGTTGTATTTGACTTTATCTGATTTTTCTACATGTTCCATGCCTAATGTGCAAAATATTGCTTTTTACCGCTTTGATATTATTTGAACTGTATATATAAACTGTGCCAAAGCCCTTCTCTTCTCACCTCCGGGGATGTGCTTACTGGTTGAGACTCCCTATTATGTTAGTGTCAATACCTTGAAATAAGAAATAGGCCGGACAAGTTACTAAGCCGGATGACCTTTTGGTTCCCGGTACGTAGCCCCCTCCTCGACTCGAGTTGTCCACTCGGGTACACAGTCTAGAACATATACCCAGGTTTTGAACCTAGAATAACTGGACTCCATGCCGGATCCCTAGTAGGAGCGCTTATTTGCATCACGTGCATATGACTTAGGGGACTCAACACAGGGGTTGGGTCCGTCTAGGACAGGTAACCGGATATGAAACGACCACCATGATGCATTTTACGTGTTGCGTTTATTTGTCTCGGACTTGTATGCTGACTGGCTTGAATATTTGGGAAAAGTGAAAAGAGATAATAGTGTAGAGAGTTAGTTACATGATTTAGCAAAAACTAATGTCCAAGTAGTGCCGAAACTCTGCCGAATTTTTAAGGAAAAGGAGAAAAGAGAAAAAATATTGACAATGAAAAATAAAGAAGGTGAGGTGGGAAAATAAAGTGAGTGGGGCCCATTTATGTTTTTTTCTACATTTTATATAGGAAAAGAAAATATGAAAAGTCCAAAAAAGATTTTGCATTAGATCATTTTTCGAAAACCAAAAAAAGGGAAAAAAGAAAATTCAAATAGATTTTGCATTTTTTATCATTTTCAAGAAAAGACAAAAATATATGTTTAGTTGTTTTTAGTTTTCGCCCGTATCCAATCTGCTCGAACTACACTGGTTTGATTCTCACCGGATGTGAGATACGTAGGCAACCCTCATCGGGTCCAACCACCCCTTTGCAAAATTAGCCAAAAAACCAAATTTTAATTTTTTGTCCAATAAGTCGGGTGACGCCATTCTTGTTGGAATATAAGCCGAATGCCCCCAAAAGGGCGCCGGAAGGTTGTTCTTGCAAGAACGGCCACTTTGAGTCATTTCCCAACGGTTAGCGGGCACAACCTTAAAATCTTCTCCTCGAAGTCCGGAAAGGCCGTATCTGCAAAACCTGTTTTTATTTTTGGAAATTAGAACTGTGAATGAAAAATAGTGTCATTTTTTCTTTCAGGTCAAAATAAGTGATTAAATCACCTTAATAAATGTGCAGGATGAGCACGACTCAAAATGAACCTTTCTCAATCATGCATAAAATCCCTTTGGAGTTACGTCTGTGGTGGAACGATTTAGGAGGCGAAGGGCAAGATGGAGTCAAGAAATATTTGAAAGGGCTTACCGGTTTGCTAGAGATTGTGCATCGGGGAGATATTATCAGAGCATTGGTTACATGTTGGGACCCGGCACATAACGTATTCCATTTTTCAGACTTTGAGCTTACCCCGACATTAGAGAAAATAGTTGGCTACATCGGAAAAGATGAGGTTCCTTTAAGGCACAAGTACTTGGTTGCCCTAAGAACTGTTGCCGTGCACAGATTTCTAGACTCTCTGAAGATAATCAGGACCGTCCACAACACGGATTTGGCAATTGGCTTTTGTGCTCCAAACTTCATATATCATAGATACGACAACATCGGGGGGTTCAACAACACAAAAAGCAAGATATGTAGCAAAGGAAACCGCCAAAAGTGGGAGGATCATAGACGTGTTGCTTTTATGGTGGTTTTTCTGGGGCTTGTGGTATTTCCAAGGAAAGACGGAAACATTGACATAAAAATAGCCGGGGTCATCAGTACTCTAATGACTCAAGCCAAAAGCACTCTGGCACCTATGATATTAGCCAAAATCTTCTGCGCTCTTACAGCCTGCAAAGCTGGGAGAAATTTCTTCGAGGGGTGCAGTCTACTGTTACAAATGTGGATGATCGAGCATTTGTGCCATCGTCCTCAGTTCTTGAGCTAAGGGTCTCCAGAGAAAACATGTATAGAAGAGTTTTACACGAGGATTAAAAGGGTCAATTTGTCGGAAGGATTCACGGGTTGGACAACATACTTTCGGTCCCTCACTGCTAGTCAAATAGAGTGGACATTTGGATGGTTGCCCGTTGATGAAATCATATGTATGCCAGCAGCACGACCACATTTCCTCTTGATGGGTCTTAGAAGTATTCAGCCTTACGCCCCGTATCGAGTGCTGAGACAACTCGGGAGATTCCAGATAGTGCCCAAAGATGATGATCTTAGTTTGCAAGTGGTTGAGATTGGCCCCGACGGCCAGTATCCGGAAGTAAAGGTTCGCCAGGTCTGGAGCGAATGTCAATATTTGGCGGTGAATACTTGTGTCCGGGATCGAGCTAAAGGAGAAGTATTACTTGATTATCAGGCTTGGTATAGAAGGGACATTTCATTCGGGAGGCCGGCCAAAAGGCCTCGCCTCCAGGAGTTTGCTGAATCGTCGCAAAAGCAGTAGGCTTGGTTAGCCAAAGAAAATGAGTACAGGGCAAAAATAGGAGAGTTGGAAAAGAAGGTACAAGACCTTATGTTTGAAAACAACGTGCAAGTCGCGACTGATGAGGGTGAGAAAAAGAAATTGGCCAAAGAAAATGAAGCCTTACGAGCCCAAATCCAAAAAATGAAGATAGCGGTTGAAAATCCTGTTAGGAGTGCCAAAGATGGGAAGCTCATAGAAAATTTAAGGCAAAAAGTAAATGACTACAGTTTTGACCTCAACAAAGCAGAAAGGGAACTAGCCGGGGCTCGAAAATAGTTGGCTAAAAATGTAGAAGAACGAGCCCGCATGATTAAGCAGTTGAGAGAAGAACACAATAATGAGGTTGCGGGATTGAGGAAAAAGGTCATTACCGCAGAAAACAAAATGATCAAACAAGCAAAAGAGTTCAAGGCTGAAAGGGAGCACTGCTATACAACATTAGCACAATTAGAAATGGACCTGCAACAACTCCAGGAGCGAAATCAACAGACTTTGGAGGCCAGGGCCCAACAAATAGGGTGGCTGCTTCAGGAAAAAGGCATAATCAGAGAAAGAATCCTAGCTATTGCTCATTACATCACCAGGAAATGCTAAATGTGCGAGAACATGACTCAGACTACCTTCTTTGCCTCAGTGATTGTGAGCACGTGATTTTTGCCCTATATATGAATTATTCCAAAAAAATTTCAAACAAAATAATTTTTCTTTATTTTTACAATTTTTTTTTGTGAATTTTGTGTCATTTTTTGGTAATTGTTGCATTTTATCTATGCATCTTAATTCGTAAAAAAAAATTTAAAAATACGCATTTGCATTTAGGATCTAATTTCATATTTTAGGATTAATTTAGGGTTAATTTGTTTTAGAACAAATATGAAGAAAATAACAAAAATAGTTCATTTTGTGTTTTAATTGTGAATTTGTCATGAAATAGTTTTAAATAAATTTAGGAGTTAATTAGTTTAGCTTTGGAATATATTAGGACTTTATTTTAGTTTTTGCATCTTTATAAAATCAAAAAATAATGCAAAATATAATTTGAAAATAACAAAAGAAATAAAAAAGGAAAAAAAAGGAAAAAAAGGAAGAATTTATTAAAAAAAATTAAAGAAGAGGTCTTGTTGAAAGACCAGCTATTGGGCTTGTTTTAATTGAATACCTCAACCCAAATGGACCAAAATCACACGCCCAGGCCCAATTTACCCTTACCTGCCCACACCCAAATCCCCCTGACCCGGTCCGAAACCCCTTTCCCCTTAGAGACACGGAAATAACATGCTCCCCTCCCCATTTTGTGATTCCAGCTATATACTCTCTCTTTCTCCTCCATTCCGAAGAGAGCAGACAGAGGGAGAATCTCCTCCTCTTCTCTAAAGAGCGAAAACCAACAGACCCTTCTCGATCTTCAACAGAAAAGGTAACCCCCTCCTTCATCCGAAGATCTTAAAAAACTCAGTGCCATTCATCCCCTCTCTCTCTCTCGTTCATCATCTCACACACACAGAGTAAAGGAACAAATTAGAGCTAAGAAATTCAAAAACAAAAAGCCCTAAATCGAAAACAAATGCTCCAGAAATCATAGTACAAGTCCAAAAGAAGAAGGGAAATTGAAAGCTAGTTCTAATTTTTGTTTAGTTGCTGCTCATTTTTGGATTCTCGAGCAGTTTTTTGAGAATAAAATCAAAGTATTCCGGTAGGCGGTTGAAGGCTGATTTTGCCGTGAGCTACTGTCATTGCTGCTGCTTGCTCTTGTTAAATCTATTCGGCTGAGCTTCGTCTTTAATCACCTAGTTTCTGTCAGATTTTTTTCAAGCTAATTCATGTACAGTCAGGTATCCATCTAAACCTGAACTTTGGAATTTGTTCTTATAATGAAATCGCATACGCCTTCGCTAATCTGTTAGTGTCTGATTTATCTGTCTGTTGGTCTTGTGATTACTCTGTTCTGATAAGACAATTTAATCATTAGCTAGTTACAGCTTTGCTACTTGTTTTCAGATTTCCATCATCGCACAAAAACTGCCTAATGAACCTAAGTAAATTTATTCGGTTGTAGGAACCTGTGACCCAAAGTAACTGTGATTAAATCTCCCCTGAAATCTCTTTCGTGCTTATGTGATCTACTGATTCCCTTGGTAAACTAAATATGGAAATATTTTACGCAAAATTCACATGATGTGGTGTAGAGAAACAATTAGGTTTTGAGGAATAGTTGTAAGATTAGAAGAAGGACTGATTGTTTGCAGGGCATGTGCTGCCAAGCTTAACGTGGTTAATGATTTTGCTATCCCAAAAGATTGTTGTTGGATCTTAGCATATAATTCATTTAACTTGATTAAGTGGAAGAACTGAAACTTGAGCCTGTATAATACTTACAATTTGTGAAGTATATTTAGTAGTAAGCCATTCTGTTTTAGTCCTTCGTTGGTAGCTTGTAACATATAATAGGCACTGATTGGTTTTAGATAACTGAATTGTTTGCTTCCAGTTAATTCATTATTCATAACCTAAGTGAGGGTGCTTTGTTTTTATCACTTTTATGCCTGAGAACATTGCCTACCTTTTTTCTGCTTTTGCAATTGATCGCAGTTGTATTCACATTCAGTTGGTGGAGTACAAGGAAAAGTGTGGCCGATTTGTGCCCATTAATTGCTCAGCTATGTGTTGCCGCGTAGTCTTTGCCGCTTGAAATGTTCTGATTTTGTCTCTCTTTTTCAAATTTGGAAAATGAATATTGGAGCACCACTATTTATTATGATTTGCAGGGGATTACTTTCTTTGTTATGGTCCAAAAGATACGAACTAAGCCTAAAAGGAAAAATTGTATCACTTGAGTTTCTAAGTTTGAAAATGGAATTGGCTAAACCAACTCTAGTTCATAATAATTGATTACTGAACATGTTCCAAAATCGATAGTACGCCTTTATGCACATTCTCGTAACAAATATATCGTGATTGTGCACACGTTCGCGCAAATTCGATCATTCTTTTTCTTAATAATAATACGGGTTTTGGGCCTTCCAAGCTAGGTAGCATATTTGAATTAGGAGGTTTTCCTCTTGTTCAAGTGTGGACCTGAGTTTGAAGCTCGAATTCCGCAAAAGGTTCTCTAATAATAATAATAATTAATGATGCTAATTAATTAGGGCTCTTTTATAGACAATAATAAATAGAAAGTTTTAGTTTGCTTTAGGTTGGCCTTCTAATAATAAAATGAGACGAGCCTCGCCAAACCAAATATAAATTGTGGGGCCCTCATTAATTGCTTAATAAAAAATACTTAGAGATTCGGGACGGGCCGTTTAGCAAATTTCACGGCCTTCCCAAAAGATAACAACATGTTAGTCTCTTTAGACGCGATTTTAATAAAATTACATTCCTAAACTCGGGTGTACATTTCATGCAACCCAAATCCCAATCCAAAAACGTTGAATAAGAATGTGTCGAGGATCCGGGACATTTCATATGACGTGGTCCAAAAACACGTTCTTAAACGACGTTCACTTTCGTAATAATTGACTAAAAGCGGTAAATAATTCTAAATTGCACTATAAGTTTTAACATGTATTAAAATCAGATTGTTGCCAAATATAGCAGTTGAGCGACCGTGCTAGAACCACAGAACTCGGGAGTGCCTAACCCCTTCTCCCGGGTTAACAGAATTCCTTACCTGGATTTCTGGTTCGCGACTGTAATACAGAGTCAAACCCTTTTTCTCGATTCGGGATTCAAACCGGTGACTTGGGACACCATAAATCTCCCAAGTGGCGACTCCGAATCTCTTAATAAATGAATCCCGTTTCGATTGTCCTTTAATTGGAAAAACTCCTTTTATTATGCCCTTCACGGTGTGTAAAGTCGGAAAAAGGAGGTGTGACAATGATGATATTTGTGAAACAGATAATGAGTGACATGGACAGACTCTAAGGGGAACTTGCATATAGGCCCACAGCGAGACCGAACGATGTCCCGCGGGTACCAGGAGCTTTAATGTATTCATGATTGTCATTAGAGTCTGTATTTTCTTTCACTAGAGTTTGTCAGTTATCTGAGTCTATATTTTCTTTTCGAGTCAGTCTACACTTTCATTTTAAAGTAGAATAATTGTTGATGGAGTTTGTAGCCCGTCTTGTCATTTAGAGTCTGTTAGTTGTCTTAATGCATCAGTCTTGAGTCCTTGTAATTGAAATGCTTGCTATTAGTAAAATTGAAAATTCCAAAAACATTGTTGTTTCTATTTTGCATTTAGTTCATTTGATCTGATTCAGGCATGGTCACGATGCGTAGGCAATCTCCATTGGATCCGACCATAGCCATATGAAAAGAGAAAATACAGTGAGAAAAAAAAGCCAAAAAAAAAGAAGAGCGGAAAAACAAAAGAAAAAAAAACAAGAGAGAAAAAGAGAAACAAAAGAATAGAAAATCCACAACAAAGAGACAATGGCAAAACAAAAACAAAGAAACCAAGGCAAGAATAAAAGAAAGACGTCACAGTCGAGAATAAATAAAGCCGGGATGATGCAAGCGGTCGAGCAAATGCATAATAGAAACCGTTAACTGCCTAGGTGCATTCATTCCCCAAATGTGCGGTTATCTATTTGTTAATGCCCTAACCGCTAACAACGTTGTCGTTGATGATGAGTTCAGGCAAGTGGTTCAGTTGACTGGCATTCTGGCAACCCACCCATACAACACCCATTCTAAAGATAAGTCAAAAATGGTCAACCAAGAGTTAGAAGAAAGCATCGTCGACCCGTCTAGGGAGGAGGAAGTTGTGGATGTCAATGTAATGAAAGAGGAGATGTATAAATTGAAGCAACAGATGGCCGAAATGTACCAGGCTTGGGCAAAGGGACACTCACTACCAACTTATCCTGCTAACCCTGCCTACATCCCACCATTAGCTCAGCCACAAGATCCTTCCACAGTGAACTCCTCTCCAGCCTACCCTGCTTACCAGCAATACTACGCAACTACCTCCCAAACACCACCACCTCCACCACCCAAACAAATCCCATGCCCTCCACCTACAACCATTCCCGTGTTTGTGGCTCCTCCACCCGCCACATTACAGAGATCTTCTAATGAACCCCTGTTCCAAACCCAGGAAACCCACTATTACCCACCTGAACCCACCTTCAAACCTCCAGAACCATATCCTTACACTCCCCGTCTTGATATCTCAGCTGAGGAAGAGAAGCCTCCCAAATACCCTGAGCAGGAGGAGATGATACGGAAGGTGAAAAGCTTGGAGTAATCGTTCAGAAATGTGCAAGTTCTAGGAGGACAGGTCAGTGTGGCCTACAAGGACTTGTGCTTGTTTCCTGACGTCCAGTTGCTCGCGGGATTCAAATTACCCAAGTTTGATCTGTACGACAGACATGGTGACCCAGTACCCATCTGCGGGGATTTTGCAGTAAGATGAGAGGCGTTGGGGGAAGGGATGAGTTATTAATGACATACTTTAGTCAAAGTCTCAGTGGTGCTGCTTTGGAATGGTACACATGGCAAGATCATGCTCGATGGTACACCTGGGATGATTTGGCCCAGGCATTCGCAGGCCATTTTCAGTATAATTTAGAGATTGTCCCGGACTTGCTGTCATTGACCAAAATTGAGAACAAGCCGGGGGAAAGCTTTAGAGAGTACGGTTTTTGGTAGAGAGAACAGGCCACAAGAGTTGATCCTCCAATGAAGGAAGGCGAGATAGTCAATTATTTTCTGCAGGCTTTGGAGCCTACTTACTACGGTCATCAGGTGTCGGCAGTTGGGAAAACTTTTAATGAGGTAGTGAAGATGGGAAGTATGGTGGAAGAGGGTCTTAAGACTAACAAAATTATGAGCTATTCGGCGATTAAAGCAACGTCCCAAGCCATCCAGAGCGGCACTGGAGGGGCATTGGGAAAGAGAAAGAAAGAAGATGTTACAGTAGTTGAATCAAGAGCTTGGTCCAGGGTTCCATCACATTATTATCACCAACCACGCCCCCATCCCTAAACCTACCCACACAACCCATACGGCCCGCCACAACACTACTATCCACCTCCCGCCCCCCATTTCTCTGTCCACCATGCCCAAACATACCCCCAACCTCAAGCGCCATGGCGTGTACCCACCCCACAAAATACTTACCATACTCAAAATACCTACCCACCTCTGAGAGCCTATAAAAACCCCACTAGACCCGGTTTTCGATCCAACCCTGTTTCTAAAAATGATAGGCTACAGAAGAAGAAAAATTTCACTCCGTTGGGAGAATCTTACACCAGCTTATACCACAGATTGAGACAATTGGGCATGTTAAGTCCGATTGAACCCAAAATACCAAATCCTCCCCCAAGGAACCTGTACCATTCGGTAAGTTGCGAGTATTGCTCGGGTGCCCCGGGGCATGATATAGAGAAGTGCTGGCATTTGAAAACGGCTATCTAGGAGCTCATTAATACCCGCCGAATTGAGGTGCAGGCTCCAGAGACGCCTAACATCACTCAGAATCCGTTGCCAACCCATCATGAGACTCATATGATTGAGTTAGTGCAAAAGGGGGAATATAAAAAGCCATCACAAACTGTGATGATGATCAAGGCCAGTGAAGACAGGGCACCCGTGGGAGAGAACTAATCAAGGAAGGAAAGACAGTTAGAAAACCAGCAAGGGTGATAAAGAAGGATCCATTGAATAGCGATGCAGTAAAACAAGAGCCAGTTAAAGTGATGGTACTAGGAGCAGTTGTCAAGCCCGTTGTAATCGTGAAAGGGGCTCACACGGAGCCGGTTATCATTAAGCCAGTGACTCAGTTGCCAATAGTCAGTGAAAAGGCTATCCCATGGAATTACGGCCGAATGACTGTGACGTACAAAGGGAAGGAAGTTAAACAAGAAGTTTGTGAAACCCATGGGCTTACTCGTTCAGGGAGATGCTTTGCCCCTGAAGAGCTGAGAAAGGTTAAAGCAGCCAAAGATAATCCTGCACCAGTAAAAAGGGCCGTAACTGAAGAAGAGGCAGAAGAATTCTTAAAGAAGATGAAGGCGCAATATTATTCCATTGTAGAACAGTTGAGGAAAAGCCCGGCACAGATTTCATTGCTGTCTCTATTGATCCATTCAGACGTGCACCGCCGGGCATTGATGAAGATTCTGAATGAGGCCCATGTTCCGGATAAGATTTCTGTGAATCATCAGGAGAAAATAGCAAACAAGATTTTTGAGGTCAACAGGGTTACATTTTCTGATGATGAGCTACCTTTGGAAGGTACTGAGCATAATAGAGCACTTTACCTCATAGTGAAATGTGAAGACTCTGTGGTTACCCGGGTGCTGATTGACAACGGGTCCAGTGCAAACATTTGCCCTCTATCCACCCTGGAAAATTTAAAAGTGGATAGTGAGAGGATCCACAAGAATAGCATTTGCGTGCGGGGATTTGATGGAGGAGGAAAGGACACAGTCGGGGATACTGTGTTGGAACTGACAATAGGACCAGTTGAATTTACTATGGAGTTCCAGGTACTCGACGTGGTTGTTTCTTATAATCTCTTACTAGGCTGACCTTGGATTTATGCAGCAAAAGCAGCGTCGTCTACCTTGCATCAGATGATCAAATTCGAGTAGGATCGGCAGGAAATTTTTGTGCATGGGGAGGATAGTTCGTGTAATACCATTATGCCTGTCGACGAAGCCAAGGACAACAAACGCCATAGGTTTACCAAATCTTGGATACAGTATCAGTTGTAAAAATCCCGGAAGGAGAGTGTATTCCTGTGCACAGGGTAGCTGTTGCATCTGTCATGGTGGCTTCGAAAATGATAAAGAACGGATTCTTACCTGGAAAGGGCTTGGGGTGCTTCGTTGCAAGGCATCATACAACTGGTATCTCTTCCTGGAAACTAAAATACTTTTGGGTTAGGCTTCAAACCCACTGCTGCTGACATAAGGCGAGCTAAAAAGATGAAAAAGAGAGCATGGACCCTTCTAAAACCCATCCCCCGCCTATCCCATTCCTTTATCCGGCCTGGTACTAAGAGGTACCCAGCAACGGTAATGCCTCATTCTATAATGATGAAACCCGACAAGGAGCTGATTGAGAGGTTTGAGAAGTTGTTTGATGATGTGAATGTGGTTGAGGCAGGCGAAGGTCCGAGCAAGGCAGATGTGCAGTTCGTGGGGCCCCATGCAAAGCTCAATAATTGGGAAGCTACTCCTCTTCCTACCCGGAGGGAGTCGTGGTAGTTAGTTTGGATTTTCCTTTCAGTTTAATCTGGATTATTCCCAAGGTTGTAATTCGGATGCTATGTTCCGTCCGTTTGGATGAGTTAAACCTTGTTATCTTACAATATTAATGAAATGCAATTTCTTTCCTTTTTCATTCCTGATAGCCTTTATTTTGTCTTTCTTTTCTTTCTTGTACAGTCCCTTTTACGCTGGTTTCACTGATGTGTCATGCATGAGGAGTCTTCGGCCTAGTCTTGATTACCAATCTAACTCCGAAATAATAATACAAGAAATTGAGTGTGATGACGAGATAGAATATGATGATGAGGAAGCCTTTGAAGAAATCAGTAAAGAATTAAGCCAATTTGAAAAAAAACCCAAACCTAATCTGAACGACACAGAGGCAATCAAATTAGGTGATCAGGAGAATGTACGGGAAACAAAAATAAGTGTCCATTTGGAGCCTCCGCTTAGAGAAGAGATAATCAAAGCATTGCTTGAGTACAAAGATATTTTTGCATGGTCATATGACGATATGCCAGGTTTAGGTACCAATTTGGTGGTCCACAAACTGCCCACCGACCCAGCGTGCCCTCCTGTCAAGCAGAAGCTGAGGAAATTTGAAACAAATATCAGTGTGAAAATCAAAGAAGAGGTCACCAAGCAGTTTAATGCGAAAGTCATCCAGGTCACTCGGTATCCCACCTGGTTAGCTAATGTTGTGCCTGTTCCAAAGAAGGATGGAAAGACCAGTGTGTGCGTTAATTAACGTGATCTCAATAAGGCAAGTCCAAAAGATAACTTCCCACTGCCAAACATCCACATATTGATTGACAATTGTGCTAAACATGAGATTGGTTCCTTCATGGATTATTATGCGGGTTATCACTAGATTTTGATGGATGAGGAGGATGTGAAAAAGACGACATTCATCATGCCTTGGGGAACGTAGTGTTATAGGGTCATGCCAATTGGGTTGAAGGACGCAGGGGCAACATACATGAGGGCTATGACCACCATGTTCCATAACATGATACATCGGGAGATTGAAGTCTATGTAGACGACGTGATCATAAAGTCGAGGAAGTAATGTGACCATGTCAAGGACTTGAGAAAGTTTTTCCAGAGGCTCCGCAGGTACAACCTCAAACTTAACCCAGCAAAGTGTGCATTTGGAGTTCCGTCGGGGAAGCTGTTGGGGTTCGTGGTAAGTCGACGCAGTATTGAGTTAGACCCGTCCAAGATCAAATCCATTCAGGAATTACCGCCACCAAGAAGCAAGACAGAAGTGATGAGTTTGCTTGGTAGGTTGAATTATATCAGCAGGTTCATTGCCCAGCTTACAACAACTTGCGAGCCCATCTTTAAGCTGCTAAAGAAAGACGCTACTGTCAGATGGACAGATGAACGTCAGGCAGCATTTGAAAAGATTAAGGAGTATTTGGCCAGTCCACCTGTGTTGGTTCCACCAGAGTCGAGAAGACCCTTGATCCTTTATCTGACAGTTTTGGATAACTCTTTTGGATGTGTACTAGGGTAGCATGACGTCACAGGAAGGAAAGAGCAGGCGATTTACTACCTCAGTAAGAAGTTTACATCTTACGAGGCGAAGTACACTCAGCTTGAGAGGACGTGTTAGGCCTTAACCTGGGTAGCGCAAAAATTGAAACATTACTTGTCATCATATACCACCTATCTCATCTCTCGGTTGGACCCATTGAAGTACATTTTTCAGAAGCCCATGCCCACAGGGAGGCTCGCGAAGTGGCAAATCTTGCT
>MU765179.1:106816-134647 GCA_026770625.1 Nicotiana glauca
GAATATGAACCTTTGAAGACATATTTCCCTGATGAGGAGACAATGTATGTCGAGGAATTAGAACAAGTCGAAAAGCCAGGGTGGAAGTTGTTCTTTGATGGGGCTTCCAATACCAAAGGCGTCGGGATAGGAGCGATACTTATTTCTGAGACAGGGCAACACTACCCTGTTATAGCTCAACTTCGTTTCTACTGCACCAATAACATGGCTGAATACGAGGCGTGTATTTTGGGTTTGAGGTTGGCTATAGACATGGGTGCCCAGGAGATCTTGGTCATGGGTGACTCGGATCTTCTAGTGCACCAGATTTAGGGAGAATAGGAGACACGAGACTTAAAGCTCATACCGTACCGGCAGTGTTTATATGAACTTTGTCAACGATTTTTGTCGATAGATTTCAGGCATATTCCAAGGATTCATAATGAAGTTGTTGATGCTTTGGCCACTTTGGCATCGATGTTGCATCATCCAGATAAGGCTTATCTGGATCCGTTGCAGATTCAGGTCCGAGATCAGCACGCCTATTGTAACGTGGTGGAAGAAGAGCTTGATGGTGAGCCTTGGTTTCATGATATCAAAGAATACTCAGGATGGGAGTATATCCGGCATAGGCCACAGGGGATCAAAAGAGAGCCATTAGACGCTTGGCCAGCGGATTTTTCTTCAGTAACGTGGTGGAAGAAGAGCTTGATGGTGAGCCTTGGTTTCATGATATCAAAGAATACTCAGGATGGGAGTATATCCGGCGTAGGCCACAGGGGATCAAAAGAGAGCCATTAGACGCTTGGCCAGCGGATTTTTCTTCAGTGGAGGAGTGTTGTACAAAAGAACTCCAGATCTTGGTTTATTGAGGTGCATGGATGCTAAACAGGCCACAGCTATCATGACCGAGGTACATGCGGGAGTTTGTGGACCTCATATGAGTGGATATATATTGGCAAAGAAGATTCTCCGACCAGTTTATTATTGGCTCACTATGGAACGGGATTGTATCAGTTTCGTGCGCAAGTGTCATCAATGCTAGGTACATGGATATTTGATTCATTCTCCACCATCTGAATTGTATACAATGTCGGCACCATGGCCCTTCGTTGCTTGGGGAATGGATGTCATTGGTCCGATCGAGCCAGCGGCGTCAAATGGGCACAGGTTTATTCTGGTAGCCATTAATTATTTCACTAAGTGGGTTGAGGAAAAAACTTTAAAATCGGTGACCAAGAAGGCAGTGGTCGATTTTGTGCATTCAAATATCATTTGTCGATTCGGAATCCTAAAGGTAATCATCACGGACAACGGTGCCAATATCAACAGCCATTTGATGGCGGAGACATGCCAGCAGTTTAAGATCACGTACCGTAATTCCACCCCATATCGTCCTAAGGCGAATGGAGCAGTCGAAGCCGCTAATAAGAACATCAAGAAGATACTTCGAAAAATGGTGGAAGGGTCCAGGCAATGGCATGAGAAGTTACCGTTTGCCCTGTTAGGATACCGCACTACTGTTCGCACTTCAGTAGGGGCGACTCCTTATTCATTGGTATATGGTACGAAAGCAGTAATACCCGCAGAGGTTGAAATACCATCCCTTCAGATTATCGCTGAGGCAGAAATTTACGATGTTGAATGGGTCAAGGCCCGCTTGGAACAACTGAGCTTGATTGATGAAAAGAGACTGGCAGCAGTATGTCACAGACAGTTGTACCAATAGAGAATGGCAAGAGCATATAACAAGAAAGTGCGTCCGCAGAAGTTTGAAGTAGGACAATTGGTGTTGAGGCGTATCTTACCTCATTGGGCCGAAGCAAAAGGAAAGTTCGCCCCCAACTGGAAGGTGCCATTTGTTGTAACACGAGTGTTGTCCAATGGTGCATTATATCTGACAGATGTGGAAGGGAAATGTGTAGAAATGGCTATAGGCGTAGAGCTGTCACACCTCCTTTTTCTACTACACCCGCAAGGGCATAAAGGAGTTTTTCCAATTAAAGGACAATCAAAACGAAATTCATTTTATTTAAAGATTCAGAGTTGCCACTTGGGAGATTTATGGTGTCCCAAGTCACTGGTTGAATCCCAAATAGAGGAAAAGATTGACTCTGTTTAACAGTCTGCAAACCAGAAATCCGAGTAAGGAATTCTGTTAACACGGGAGAAGGTGTTAGGCATTCCTGGGTTTCGTGGTTCTAGCACGGTCGCTCAACTATCATATTTGGCTTATTTATTCGGTTTTAGAACATGTTTTAACTTATGTCCCAATTTTAACTTTTAACCGCTTTTATTATTATTTTTAAAGAGAATTGCAACGTCGTTAAATTAGGCAAACAATTAGGCTTAACAACAAAAATTTAATATAGATACCATGTCTGCAGTACTCTTGTTTAAAAGGACAATATCAGTTAACGCATAGAGAGCATGCCTATAGGAACTTCGAATCTGAGCCGTTTCATTCATTCAAAATAGCATTCACCTTTTAATATTAGTATTTACTGAAGCTCGTAAAGTAACTGATCTTTTCTAAACAAAATCTGCATTTTCCTAAAAATCATTTTAGACTCGTGAAACTCGTCTTCCAATTAGTCTGCATGTCCTCAGAAGTTCACTTCCTTTTCCGTTAAACCTTTTTTCAAAAAGCAGTACATTCTTTTTCTGAAACTCCTTTTACTCTATAACTTTGCTTTTATAATCAGTTTGTGTTTTAAAATCAGTAGTTCTATCCAACACTTAGTCAGGATTAATTAATCAATTAGATCAATTTTAGACAGTTGCATTCGAGCGAGCCTAATGCAGACTTCCCGTCTAAAAATATGTGTTGAACCAGTTCGCTCGTCGCTTTATTTAATTTAAGAACAAACCAGTACGTGTAAAACATGCTAAACTCTATGGCTTTATCTGATTTAAGGAGGCTTATTTGAACCCAACTTGCTTATTTGCTTTCCCTTTTTACTTGCATTATGTATTTTGATTGACGCCTTAGTATTTTGTCCTTTGAAAACTCCCAAAAGGCCCTAAACCCCTCTCCCTTTAGGACTAGTGGTCCAAATGCCTCCGGGACTGATAGGATTAGGACGGGTACTAGCATGCAATAAGTAACGAGACATTCCACGCTTTAATACCTTAACGGGGTGGAAAAAGTAGAATTTAGATATGATGACCACGCGATAACACCACGTGTATAAACAGTTACCGCGTGTTGTGTGGGGTGATCCAAATTATTTATAAACGTAGGACCCCTCTCCCTTTACCTGTTTATTTTACTTCGAAAATTGCTTTTCTCAAATTTCAGCTTCTTTAAATGCTACTTCCAGCAATTATGTAAAATTTCTCCCTCTTCACTCGTTTATTCTGAAATTTAAAACTACTTTCTTCGTAAAATTTTAGCTTCTTTAACTTCGTTTTAGTTTCAAATTATTTGCAACTATTATATAAAACCCCCCCCCCCCCTTGAATTTGTAATTCTGTCTTGTTTACTTATGTTTACTTGCTTAAATTCACAATTGTAACATGGCCGGGAACCACACTAGTGGATCTTAAGGGGTGCCTAACACCTTGCCCTCGAGATATTTTCTAGCCCTTACCCAAACTCTGGTTCTTCATCTCAATTCTTTTCCTTAGTGTCCTAATGCACTTAATCATTCGGTGGCGACTCTTCAAATCCAAAAACCCAATTCCCACACGGGAATAGAGTTGTCTTCCAAACTTTCGTAAACCCGATTTCGCTTTTAGAGAAAAAGGGGGCGTCGATAAGTATATGTTTCAGAAAAAGGGTGATGTGATAAACTGATGATATTTTGATAGTATTGCAGCACTTTCTTGTTGGATTGACTGTTGATATTCGAGTTTTCTTGATGGCATGGAAGAATTTTAGAATATCTTTCGTGGAATGAATGGATACCTGAAGTGCGATATGCATTCGGACAGAGAAATTTGGGATCATGTAGGGTGATCTATTTGCTACACGGAATTAGAGATCGAAATTTCTCATATTCAGGATATGTTGCGATTCTAGATCGTGTGTATCAGCATAGTTTAGCCGCGAACGCTAGCGGTCACCTTGCTCAACTACAATAGTAATACCTATCAGCTATTAACCCGCTACCGGGTGAACCATACCTGCAACTGCACGCGAGGTGCAGGGAGTAAAGTGAGTACTCCAACTCAGTGAGTAATAAGAGTAAATAATAACTGAGCGATAAGAAATCACTTCCTCGCAAAGTTGCAAATGCGTAGTTGCTTTAGGCGCACGTTTAATAATAATTACTTTCCTAAACTCGAGTGCACATTTATGTGACCCAAATCCAAATCTCAACGAAGTTAAAATATGTCAAAAATCAGGGGTGCATTTATGTGACGTGGTTCAAGCTCGTGACTTGTGACACCCCAGTCGGGTTGTGTTGGGTTGCAATTAATAGCTTTTAACGCTAGTAAGTTGTACTTTCTGTTCATTTATGATAAATAATTGTTAAAGGGAGGATTTGGGTTAGTTGGCTAGCCTTGTCTTCACGAGAGGCGCCATCACGACTGGGTACGGAAATTGGGTCGTGACAAGGTCGATTCATGGTTTTAGCATTGTTTGATGTGATTTGAGACCTCGAGCAAGTCCGTAATGTGTTATGGGATTAGTTGGTATGACTGGTTGGGGTCCCGGGGGCCTCGGGTGAATTCCGGGTGGTTAACGGATCGAAAAATGGATTTTTGCTAAGAAATTGGATTGTTGGTACTGGTATGATCGCAATTGCGAAGTATTGGTCGCAATTGCGACCTTGCATTTGCGAGGTTTCGTTCGCATTTGCGAACCTGGGCCAGTGCGTGGAGGATCGCATTTGTGAAGGTGGGGCTCGCATTTGCGGATGTTGTCCACTTCGCATTTACGAAGTAAATTGTCGCAAATGTGACAATGGCAGGTGGGTGAAGGCTTCGCAATTGCGACCCTCGCATTTGCGGACCTGGTGTCGCAAATGCGACATCAGGGGCATGTGTCCAACTATTAATTTCGGGATTTAGGCCATATAGCTCATTTCCTTCATCCCCTTAGGCGATTTTGAGAGCATTTGAGGAGGGATTTCCGTCATCATCAAAGAGGTAAGTAATTTCTTCACATCTTAAGTTAAATACATAGATTATGGGTAGATTAACATGTAAAATTAGGGAAAATCAAGGGTTTTAGATGAAAGACCTAGAATTTGATAAAAACAAGATTTGACCATGGTTTTGGGTATGGAATTTAGAGAAAATTATATATTTGAGTTCGTAAGGTCATGGGTAAACTTTATCTTCGGAAAATTTTGGATTTCCGGGCACGAGGGCCCGAGGGCATTTTGGTTATTTTTTTAAGCAGAGTTGGAAATTGTATAATTTGAATTGTTAACAAGTATTTGAGCACGTTCTCATTAGTTTGTCGTTAATTGGCTAGTTTTGGTACATTGCGCATCTGTTCAAGACTTCAGAAGAATGTAGAATGTCGGTTATGAGTCTTCGGAGCGAGGTGAGTCTCCTTTCTAATCTTGTGAGGGGGAATTTACCCCATAGGTGAAGTAATTGATTATGTGCTCCTATTTGTGGGGGCTATGTACGCATGAGGTGACGAGAGTCCGTGCGTAGTAACTATTATGCTATTGTCCGGGTAGTCAGGACCCAAAAGCATGTTGCACGTGGATTAATTGTGAACCCATTGGTAGCTTGAATTGTTTAACTCACATCGACTTAGTAAGTAAATTTTTAAAAGGATTAAACTTCATTTCTTAAATTGTTAAAGGAGAATTTGTTTTATTTGAATAAATATTCCTCGATAAGTTCTTATTTGACTGATTGAGCATGTATTTTATATGTGCATGCGTCGCATGGATGATTCGCGAGCAGGATATGTGTTTATTATAGAACGGGCCGAACACCTTGGTGAGAATAGATGCATCTATGGTTCGTGCCGCTCGACCCTCAGTAGTGCACAATTTACATTTCTGTTGGAGCGGACCGTCGACCTCGGCATGATTTGTGCATGTCTGTGCTGTTGTCTTGACCTTCATTAAGTTATTATTTCCCTTTTGTGGCTTAAAAATATTTGGAATATATTTAAAGAGAAATTCACGAAATTTACCTATGAAGGAATTATGTGTTTACTTGTTTCCTCTAGCTGGATTAGAATCATGTTTATAAAATAAATCCACTGTTTAGAATGGACATATTAAGGACGAATCATTATTGGACCATTAGAGAATGTCAAAGTTGTCAATCTCGTCTCTACTCCTTCGGGATTAGGAGGGATACTCACTGAGTACACATTGATTACGTACTCATAGTACACTTCTGTGCATTTTTGTTGCACAGGTATGTATACCTCTAGCAGCCTATTGGGCATAGCAGCACAGACGACTCTGGGACTAGGTGAGCTGCATTGTTCGAGATGACCCGCATCCAGTGTAGTTCCTTTCAACATTTTATTATTCATTCCCTGTCCAATATATTTCGGACATATGTTGTATTTTACTTTCCTTATCGATAGTTGCTCATGTACTTGTGACACCGGGTTTCTGGGATGGGTTTCAACGAATTTGTACTAATTGTTATTATTTAAATTTGAATTCAAGCAGTGAACTTTTATTTATGATAATGGAAGGAAAAACCTTAGATTTTCAAAAGTATTAAAAGAGGAATTTATTGATAATTTAGTTGGCTGGCCTGACAGAGGTGTCCGGCACCACCACGACCCTTAGTGGATTTTGGGTCGTGACAACATGGTATCAGAGAACTAGGTTCCCCTCGGTCTCACGAGTCATGAGCAAGTCTAGTAGAGTCTCGCGGATCGGTACGGAGATGTCTGTACTTATCCTTGGGAGGCTACAGGGCTGTTAGGAGTGCTTTCCTTCTTGATTTACTTTTCGTGCGGTTTGATTCCTTTGAGGCTTATGCCTTTGATTCCTTCCTACTCAATCTTATGCGACGCAAGCGTTTGTTATAAATCGAGAATTTGAAGAATTGAAATGGCACTACAAATGTGGTGCGGGATGATTCTCCTGGTATAGTTGATTTGACTATTATGGTCGCCTTATGGAAGGATATTCCTTTGTTGCAGCTCAGTAACGGAACTTCTAAGAGCCTTGAGGCTAGGCACAGGTCGCCATAATGCTTATGAGCGATTATTCCGCAGTGTTGTTATGATGGTAGGGTGGTTGCCCACGTGTCGGGGCAGTGAATGAATTGAAGGGAGGTTCACTCAATGTGTAATCAAGGAATTCAGTATTTCATTCCTGGTAGTGGAAAGTCAAACGAACTGAGGATGGTCAGATGTGAACTAGTGGGAGTAATGGAACGTGGTAATTGCAAGTGTGGCGAAGTTTTCCTCTGCATGGGGGTGTCGTTGACCTAATTGAACACTTTAAGTTTGTTGATGTTATAATCTGCTACAAATCGCCTTATGGCGGGATATTGTGAGATATTATTGAAAATACAACTATCGGATATCGCAAGGTGCGGCGGTTCTAGATCTAATCAGTATTGCAAATATTGACGGTTCAATAAAGATGACCTTTGGAAGAGTTTAAGTCAGTAGCGACTTGTGGATTCAAGTTCTATGAAGATGAATTTTATTAAGGAAACAACTGAGCAGCAAGAGATGAGAAAGACATGTGGGAAGTGTCAGGCAGAGTTTTAAACTTCTAAAAGGTCAGGCTTAGGGAGCACAGGCCAAGTAGTTGATTGAAGAAATGGGTGTGCTCAAAGTGGGAGAGCAGCGGAGCTGCGTAGGGGCTTGGTAATAGGAAAACCAGGCACCTTAAGGGAAGTCTGGAACAACTTGAGAATACTGGTACTTGGTTATTGGCGTCTCGGATCTTGTGAAGTAGGGGTTCTTTTGTGGCTGGAGATTTAATATAACGGAAAGGAGCCCTTTAGACGAAGAAGGATGCAACATAATTTTGAATTGGAAGGGTGTTGTCGCACCTTTAAATGATGTTCATAAGGGGTAGCTGGGCTAGTATAGCTGGAGAGTGAGCTCGGACTCAGGAAGGGTCATTGATGTCATAGTGATTGTACCCTGTGCAGCAGTGTTGGAAGATGCCAGGGAGAGTTTTCTACAGGTAGGTTACCCAAGAGGGAGGTTAGCAGTCGCGTGGTTGGCAAGGTTTATGCGAAGGATTGTTATCGGTTATGTGGCAAGGAGACCGATCGTGTGAATGTAAGGGGGGAATCAGAGTATAAAAGATGGAGATGTACAGGAAGATTCCGAGAAATTTTGGTAACTTATGGAGCAAGGTTATGTCAATAAAAGATTAAGAATCCTGGTGAACTCCAGAGTTTTGTAATAATGGCTTCAAGCTAAGTGGGAGAGTCCCACCGCCTATGATTGGGTTGTATGGTTAACTACTCGTGAGGTTTCTGGTTATTTGCATATTGAGGGATTATCCCAGCTACGGAAAAATACCATAAGTAGTAATTTGATCAAGAGGAATTATTAAAGATGTGCTACGGTTGGCCTTATAGGCTCATGTTCGAACTTGGAAAGAGGTTTAGGATTTATGCCTTGTATGGATGCAGGTTTCAGAGAAAGCGATTTCGCCGGGTGCTTCGCCGAGAGAGTATTCGTATGTTATAAGATTTATGGGGTGAATTATATTTGGGACCAAGTCATAGCGGGTGGCTCTCAATAATGGTTCTAGTGAATTCAGAGGTAAAGTGTGGTGCCTAATGATGTCAAGCTTGTAGGTACAATTAAGAATCAAGCTTTGTAGCAGTTTATGAGAAGAGGCACAAAATGTTCCGGGATGTTTGCCTTGTGGTGTAGCATTTGAGGAATGTGAAATAATTTGTGAGATTTGAGACAGCATGGTCTCGTAATTCAAGGTCATTCGGGGTGAGCGTAGAGGGAGTATGTTATGCGTTGAAGACAATTAGTATTATTTCCAAAGCAATCAAGGATAAATTGGAGGGAAAGGGATTGATTATCCATAGTTGAATTTGGCATGTTGGGGGTCTGTGATCCGTTCATTCAGCGTGATCGAGTTATGCGTTTGATTTATGGCGGTACGTGTGATGTTTGTCGGCCGCCGTAATTGATAACATTCTAAACCATTCTACTGTTGTGGCTTGTTATGTGGAAGCAGATTCCAGAAAGGCTATGGTGGCTTGGACCACTACTTGCAGATTTGCATATTCTACGGTTGTGGGAATTTACCTGTGTGTTGCTATGATTCTCCCGAAGTGAGTTACGTGAAAAGTTCGTATATGATGAAGTGTTAAAATATTAATGATTTCGGAGTTATGATGAAAAATCGTGTTCTATCGTATGTTGGCACGTTGGGTACAGTGAGTAGCATGGAAATACGAAGTGGGGATCAAGGTTGCAGTTCGGTGTTGACAAGGATGTCACGGGCTCAGATGAGCAAGGAAAAGGTTGAATGATTAAAGTAAGTTGGGGTTGTCTTCAGCGTCACCTGAGATTGGTGTTTTGTAACGAGGGGCTTGTATCATGGTTAATGATTCTTGCTCGCTTATCAGCGTTAGTGCGGTCAAAGGGTTGGAGGTAAGACCCAGTTAATTGTTATGGTAGATTGTGGGAGTGTGTTCCACAGGAAGATTGCATAAATGTGGCACGACGCCACTTGATTGATTAAAGATATAAACCAAGTATGAAGAATTGTGATGATATTGTTAAATTGAGAATAGATCCCTGGAGGGCACTCGGATTCTGAGTTGTGGATTGTACTCCAGTTATGATGGTTGTCCTTTTGTGTTACAAGAGGTAGGGAATTAGTATGGACCTTTGAAAGGTCATTGGCTTAATTTGATATGATCAGGATCGAATTGAGGTCGGTGGATGGATTTAAATGGGAATTTGGGCCTTATATCAGGCCCGTTGTGTTCGTTCAGCGAGCGTTCCTTATGGAGGAATAGTCGGGGTGTTATTTGTCATCAGCTATTCCAAGTAATGATGTAATGCGCCGTATGAGTTGTGAGACGGCTTGGTAAATTTTATGTGTTGAGGTTTCGCTTTGCAATGACGTATTATGAACAAGATGGCTCTTGAGATTCAGACTGTATATTGCACCTCAGTTGTGCTCGAATTTTGTAGCTTATCGCGCTATATGCCCCTTCAGGGGTGGCATTATGCACTTAGCGTGATTGTGACCTAGATTCGGTAATTTATCGCAATGAGCAAATTAGCTCGATGTGTATCTCCTTATGTGAGTTCTACGTGTGGATCGGGTGGCACGCCGCCATTGTTATATTGTGAGGATCGGGTGGCACACCGCCATGCTTATATTGTGAGGATCGGGTGGCATGCCGCCATGGTTATGCTGTGTGGAGCGGGTTGCACGCCACAACAGTGTGATGAGGAGTGAAGTTTTCTATATCCTAATTTTGTATGTCCTGCTTCCTATTTTCTAAGAAAAGTTCATAGTAGTGCGGGAGTTAGGTAATTCCTTCCAGAGTTCGATTTCCTATTTGTGATCGCATTTGTAGTGGCTTATTGCCTGAGCAGTTTGTATTGGGTAAGATGAGATTGTGGGATTTAGGATCAGTGCAATCTGATTATATGAAGTATATTAAGGAGCGAAGATCATTATTTGGTTTAGAATGTGGTAATGTTTCTTGTTAGAAGTATATATACTCAATGATTGGTTGACTCGGCAGTTGATTATGAATTTCGGCATCTCATCCATCGTGGCGGTATTCTAATGGTTAGAGTAAGACCTATGTAGGTCATGAGGTGCAATGGGGGCATCCGATTCGTGGAATTTTGATTAATTCAAACAGAAATGTTATTGTGGTCCGATGAGTAAAGTGATGCAAAGTGTGAATTCAGCAGAGTTATGCAGTCATGTTTGAGTACACGTATAGTAATTGATATGGTGATCGTATGTTGAAAACATGCCTTGCATGAGATTCCAGATGTTGGAATCCGGCTCTAAGGCCTATTTGCTTGAATAAAAGGGAATATATTCAAAATTTATCGAGTTAATGTGCTCAGCTAAGTTGTGGTAGCACGGGAAGATGCATGAGGTGCTAAATAGCAATTTCAGACTACTTCCGTATAGTTCTCAGCACGTTCGAGGACGAACGTATGTTTAAGTGGGAGAGAATGTAACGACGCGACCGGTCGTTTTGATCCCTATAGCATCGTTCTGCAGTATGAGGCCATGAGCAACTTCATTTTTGGTATTGTGACTTGTTCGCATGGTCGGAATTTAGATTCAGGAAGATCGGAGTTAAATACAAATGAAAATTCTCATTTGAGAAGCTTAAAGTTGAAAGAATGAACTAGGATTGGATTTTGAGTAAACGACCTCGGAATCGGGATCTGAAGGTTCCAGCAGGTTCGTATGATGATATCGGACTTGGGCGTATGCCCGTTTCGGGTTTTGGATAACCCGGGCGCGTTTTGGCGCCTATTGTGGAAGTTAGCATTTTGGAAGAAATTTCTTAAAATTGGCTTGGAGTGCATTTCAGCATTATCGATGTCTGTTTGGGATTCCGAGACTGGGAGTAGCTCCGTAAGGTGATTCTGGAATTGGGAGCGTGATCGGATGTGAATTCGGAGGTCCGTAGGTCATTTTGAAGCTATTTGGCTAAAGATAGAAATTTGAAGGTTTTTGAGAAGTTTGACCGGAAGTGAAATTTTTGATATCGGGGTCGGAATCCGATTTCGGAAGTTGGAGTAGGTCCGTAATGTCAAATATGACTTGTGTACAAAATTTGAGGTCAATCAGACGTGATTTGACAGGCTTAAGCATCAAAAATAGAAGTTGGAAAATTCAAAGTTCATTAAGCTTGGATTGGAGGTCGATTCATGATTTTAGCGTTGTTTGATGTGATTTGAGACCTCGAGCAAGTCCGTAATGTGTTATGGGATTGGTTGGTATGACTGGTTGGGGTCCCGGGTGCGTCGGGTGGATTCCGGGTGGTTAACGGATCGAAAAATGGATTTTTGCTAAGAAATTGGATTGCTAGTACTGGTATGATCGCAATTGCGAAGTATTGGTCGCAATTGCGACCTCGCATTTGCAAGGTTTCGATCGCATTTGCGAACCTGGGCCAGTGCGCGGAGGATCGCATTTGTGAATGTGGGGCTCGCATTTGCGGTGCTGTCCACTTCGCATTTGCGAAGTTAAATTATCGCAAATGCGACGATGGCAGGTGGGTGAAGGCTTTGCATTTGCGAGGTTTTTGTCGCAATTGCGACCCTCGCATTTGCGAACCTGGTGTCGCAAATGCGGCATCAGGGGCCTGTGTCCAGCTATTAATTTCGGGATTTAGGCCATATAACTCATTTCCTTCATCCCCTTAGGCGATTTTGAGAGCATTTGAGGAGGGATTTCCATCATCATCAAAGAGGTAAGTAATTTCTTTACATCTTAAGTTAAATACATAGATTATGGGTAGATTAACATGTAAAATTAGGGAAAATCAAGGGTTTTAGAGGAAAGACCTAGAATTTGATAAAAACAAGATTTGACCATGGTTTTGGGCATGGAATTTAGAGAAAATTATATATTGGAGTTCGTAAGGTCATGGGTAAACTTTATCTTAGGAAAATTTTGGATTTCTGGGCACGAGGGCCCGAGGGCATTTTGGTCATTTCACTAAGCGGAGTTGGGAATTGTATAATTTGAATTGTTAACAAGTATTTGAGCACGTTCTCATTAGTTTGTCGTTAATTGGCTAATTTTGGTGCATTGTGCGTCGGTTCAAGCCTTTGGAAGAATGTAGAATGTCGGTTATGAGTCTTCGGAGCGAGGTGAGTCTCCTTTCTAATCTTGTGAGGGGGAATTTACCCCATAGGTGAAGTAATTGATTATGTGCTCCTAGTTGTGGGGGCTACGTACGCACGAGGTGACGAGAGTCCGTGCGTCGCTACTATTATGCTATTGTCCGGGTAGTTAGGACCCAAAAACATGTTGCACGTGGATTAATTGTGAACTCATTGGTAGCTTGAATTGTTTAACTCACATCGAATTAGTAAGTAAATTTCTAAAAGTATTAAACTTCATTTCTTAAATTGTTAAAGGAGAATTTGTTTTATTTGAATAAATATTCCCCGATAAGTTCTTATTTGACTGATTGAGCATGTATTTTATGTGTGCCTGCGTTGCATAGATGATTCGCGAGCAGGATATGTGTTTATTATGGAACGGGCCGAACGCCTTGGTGAGAATAGATGCGTCTATGGTTCGTGCCGCTCGACCCTCGGTAGTGCACAATTTACATTTCTATTGGAGCGGGCTGTCGACCTCAGCATGATTTGCGCATGTTTGTGCTGTTGTCTTGAACTTCATTAAGTTATTCTTGCCCTTTTGTGGCTTAAAAATATTTGGAATATATTTAAAGAGAAATTCTGGAAATTTACCTATGAAGGAATTATGTGTTTACTTGTTTCCTCTAGCTGGATTAGAATCATGTTTTGTAAAATAAATCCACTATTTAGAATGGACATATTAAGGATGAATCATTATTGGGCCATTAGATAATGTCAAAGTTGGCCATCTCGTCTCTACTCCTTCGGGATTAGGCGGGATACTCACTGAGTACACGTTAATTACGTACTCATACTACACTTCTGTGCATTTTTATTGCACAGGTATGTATACCTGTAGCAGCCTATTGGGCATAGCAACACGGACGACTCTGGGACTAGGTGAGCTGCGTTATTCGAGACGATCCGCAGCCAGTTTAGTTCCTTTCAGCATTTTATTATTCACTCCCTGTCCACTGTATTTCGGACAGATGTTGCATTTTACTTTCCTTATCAATAGTTGCTCATGTACTTGTGACACCAGGTTTCTAGGATGAGTTTCAACGGATTTGTACTAATTGTTATTATTTAAATTTGAATTCAAGTAGTGAACTTTTATTTATTAAAATGAAAGGAAAAAACTTAGATTTTCAAAAGTATTAAAAGAGGAATTTATTGATAATTTAGTTGGCTGGCCTGACAGAGGTGTTCGGCGCCACCACAACCCTTAGTGGATTTTGGGTCATGACACATAACATTACTTGGTGGATCACTTTGACTTGAAGATGTGATGTTGGACTTGCCCAAGAGATGTAAGATCTGATTGTACTGATCAACTGTAAACTGAGGCACTCCTACAATCACTCCTTGACCACCTTGACTAGTTGAATCAAGATTATTCTGTTGAAGTCCTGCAAAGTTAGCTGTAGCCTCAAAGCTTCCACTGTTAGGGTCATTATTGGTTGGCGACCCTATGTATTGAGTAGCATTGTTAGGTCCAGCCTTTGTTTTTTGCTTGAATTCTGCAGGATAGCCATGAAGCTTGTAGAAAATGTCCCTTGTGTGACCTTTGTATTTGCAGTAGTCACAGAACAAATTATTCCTTTTAGGCTTGTAGTTACTTGAACCTTGAAAGTTTCCTTTTCCACTAAACATAGCTATTCCTTCATTTCCTGCAGAGGTTTGAGCAAAATTAACTACATATCTTCTACTTTCTTATGCTATTATCATATAATAAGCTTTGTTTATTGTTGGAGTAGGACTCATCATCGTAATCTGGTTACTAGATTGTGAGTAAGACTCATTTAAACCCATCAGAAACTGCAGCAACCTGTGGTTCTCAAAATGTTTTGCATACCTCTTCGATTCCTCACAACCACATCTAGGGCAAGGCATCAAGGCATCAAACTCTACCCAAAGTTCTTTCAGCTTAGCAAAGTTGTATACGGCGAAATCGGAGGGTCTAATTTCTCGTTATCAAAACACCTCAGAAGATCATCTCGAAGGCTCGAGGCTACAAGCTGCGGTCGAGTTTCCTCCCTCGCAGTTCGTTGATACTCGACCTTGGGATAATGTTGACCACAGCTATGGTAGAAATAGGGAGTTCCAAAGATACTCGGCTAGGACTGACAGAGCCTAGTGGACTACCCTAACCCTGAATCAGGGTGTCATATCTAGCTGTCCCATCTCTGCTTCTTTGTAATTAATGCTTTTTGTACTATGTTGGGATTCCCCTCATATATAAAAGGGATCCTTTTCACTTTGTAAACCCATGTTGCTTCAGTTTCTCCACACGAAATATACAAGGACATTCTCTCTGCTCTCTAATATATTCTCTTGATATTATTGCACTCATTTATTATCTCCATTATTGTTCTTCATTTATTGCTTATCATTAGCCATAAAGAGACTTCGTTAATTTTATTATAACTGTTAGCCATACTCTGATCACCCTTGGTAGCTCACAGCCGAGCACTGAAATCGACCTCGAGGCCCCCGAATTGAGAAGCTCAAGGCCCCGATTGTTAGTTTATTGGTTTGATTATCACTCTATCCTTAACTCATATTTTGTTTCTAAGTCTCACATACATAGCATCAACTGCTTAACAACCAGCATAAAAATAGATCACGTATTTTTAGTGTATCATAATCAAATTTAATTGTTATTATCATTTTCGCGGTAAACAGTTTGGTGCCCACCATGGGGCTAAAAATAATAGTGATAATTTTCTTGCTAGTTTCATTACACAACGCAAGATATATTTCACACCTTTTCTTGTCCAAGATCTTCAATTTCAGGTCGAAATGCCTAGCTCAGCAAATAAAGTTGAAAACGACAACCTTGAAAACCACGGAGAGAACGATGTGGCTGCTCCAGGTGTTGGTGTGCCACCACAAAACCTTGAGAATGCACCAGGACCAATTCCAGTAGATGTGGGTTCACGCGACGCCCAACAGGTCGATATAAGCTCACATACCAACATGAGCGTGCACCAAGGAGATCCACAAGAAGCTCAGAAAACCCCAACCGGGGAAGAACGAGAGGTTAGCCTTCATGTTATTTTTGAAATTTTGCAGGGATGGCTATTGCTCAGATGCAAATTCACCAGAAAACTCCTAGCGCGGTAGCACCGGGGACAACTCCCCCGGCCGAACAGGTACCAGAGAGATCGAGCAATAACAGGTCGATATCCAATCCTGTCATCGTAAAGATGCTCGAGGACCTCACCAGAAGGATCAAATCAGGTGAGAAAATGATATAATCCAACGATAAGAAGGTCGAGACTTATAACTCCAGGGTCGACCAAATTCCAGGGCGCCCCCGATCTTGAAAGGTGTGGACTCGAAGAAGTTCATACCGAAGTCGGTCCCACAAGAAGCGGCCTCGAAATCCATTCCAAAGAATTTCAGAATGCCAGATCTTCAAAAATATAATGGTATCTCAGAGCCTAATGAGCACATTACTGCTTACATCTGTGCAGTAAAAGGAAACGACTTGAAGGACAACGAGATAGAGTCCGTCCTACTAAAAACGTTTGGAGAAACACTTTCTAAAGGGGCAATGATATGGTATCATAACTTAGCCACGAACTCTATAGACTTATTTGCCATGCTGGCAGATTCCTTCATAAAGGCGCATGCCGGGGCCATCAAGGTGGCCACAAGGAAATCTGACGTCTTCAAAATCAAGAAAAGGGAGAACGAGATGCTACGAGAATTTCTATATCGCTTTCAAATGGAACGAATGTAACTACCAACTATCTCTGATGACTAGACGGTGCATGCCTTCACTCAAGGTCTGAATGAGCGAAGCTCAATGGCTTCGAAGCAGCTAAAAGAGAATCTGGTCGAATATCTCGCCGTGACCTGGTCGAACGTCCATAACCGATACTACTCAAAAATTAGGGTCGAAGATGACCAGTTGGGAGCCCACTCGGGCTCAGTATACCCAAGCAGGCTCTTGGCGAAGGATCCAAAGCTAAACAAAGAAAGATATCAGCTATACGTTGAAGACAAAAGGAATGCCCCGAGGCGCAACCCACCTCGTGACGATCAACGGATAGATCGAGGACAGAATCCTCGGGAACTCATCAACAGAGCCAGGTTTGATAGGAGCGCAGGGCCAACAGAGGTACCTCACTTATCAAAATATAACTTCAATGTCGATGTATTGGACATCATGTTCACCATCAATAAAATCAGAGATGCCAGATGGTCCAGGCATGTACAATCGAATCCTACAAAGGAACCATAACTTAGTGTGCAAATTTCACAACACGCATGGCCACATGATCGAAGATTTCTACCGGCTCTAAGAGAAAGTAGCCAGACTACTCAATAAAGTTCACCTCCAAGAATTCTTAAGCAACCGGGTCAAAAATCAATTTTGGGAAAGAGAGGCGGCCAAGAAGAACGAAATGAATGAGCCGCAATATGTCATCTACACGATCTCAGGAGGCATCGACGCACCACAGGAACCTGTGATGAGAAGGACGAAAATATCCATCACCAAAGAAAAGTGAACCCATGGGTACATACCCGAAGATGCCCTCACATTCAGCGAAGACGACACTGAGACATTGTCTCAACCTCACAATGACGCACTAGTAATCTCTTTCCTCGTAAATACATTTCAAATAAAATGTGTACTCGTGGATCTAAGTAGCTCGGCCAACATTATCAGGTCGAGGGTAATAGTGCAGCTTGGACTACTCGACCAAATCGTGCCCGCCACTTGAGTCCTCAATGGATTCAACATGGAAAGTGAAATAACAAAAGGGAAAATCACCCTCCCAATCAACATGGCCGACACAACCCAAAACGCCAAATTTGAGGTCATCAAGGGAGACATAAGGTGCAATTCCTTGTTCGGACGGTCGTGGATATACTGCATGAGAGCAGTACCATCCACCCTCCACAAAATGATGAAATTTCCAACAAAGGATGGGATTAAAACCGTCTACGGGGAACAACATGCGGTGAGGGAAATGTTCGCAGTGCACAATATGGCACCGACGCCAATACATCCACTCGTAAAAGAGCTAAAGGGCAGCCAAACTATATCTTTGGTTAAATCCAGTTAAGCAAAGTAGAGGGCCGTACCGCATCCTCATCACAAGCGACTAGGACATATCGGACCTCAAAACATCGCTGCTGAGGTATAACCATCTCCCTTTTCATTTCGTATTTCATGCTAACCTTTGTGCAGGTGCCCGACCAAAGCAATCAAAACGCTGACCCAGCTCGAAGACCTTAAGGTTTCACAAAATCCATTACACTCTTTTCTTTCGGCCTAGTTTTTATCCCGAAAAGGGTTTTACCGGTAAGGTTTTTAATGAGGCAACATCCACATGCTACCTAAGGAAGACTCAACAAGTATTCGAGGCTTCTTTTGCAATCAACCCCGAACACTAGGGGGCATGCCCCTGGCGTCCTAATAAGAAAATAATGTATCGGGCCAAACAGCCGAACGAACCGTGTCCGTATAATTGGGCCCCCGACGGCGGAAACATGTATACTTGTACCAAGTAATCGAAGAATACCTTTTGTCGAAGCATCTCACACTCCAAAAGAAACTCAGTATTTTTGCAAAAATGATTCCTCCGTTAAAATTCCCCAAACCCTCGGGGACTGGCATCAATAATTCAACACCTGAATGACCTCCGGGTCGGGACTCCAAACTCATAAGCCCTCGAATATCATGAAACATCTCCAGGGCCGAAAGTGTCCCGAGCACTCGGGGACTAACATCAAAATCTCAAAAATTGCATGACCTCAGGGTCGGAATCGCCAAAATTGTAAGCCCTGAAAGAGGCAATACCAACTTTATAAGTAATGGCTCCCGAGCCAAAATACCCACGATGACTCGGGGACTGCCACCAATCACCATTCATTAAAAAACTTGATGCCATATGACCTCGAGTGGGCAGACTCAGTCTCGTAAGACCTAATAAGGCAGCAACAATATCTGTAAGACCTCAAGCAAGGCGTGGACCATAAGACCTCAAAGGCATGAAAATTTTTTAAGACCTCTCTAAAGGAATAAACCTGATCTCAAAGTTAAGGCTATATATAGAACTTGTAAGACCCTTAGAAGGAATACCCTCGATATAGATGCCTAAACTACTTCACTCGGGATCAAAATAGCTCTGGCCAAGCACAAATGACTATGGTCATAAGGCTATACCAGCCAAACTAACGCGACTCGGGGATGCTCGACCGTCACTACAAAATCATAGGCCTTCAATTACATAGAATCTACTTCGAAAAGAACCGATTAAACTGGCTACCCTCGACATAGGCAAAAAGATCTTCGACCATGTCAGCTCCAAATAACAAGCTTTAAGATACTCAGCCTCCGAGCCAAACCTCCCGAAGTGCTCGATCATTGCCACATAACAACTCATAATCGAGGTTTTATTTGAACCATCGAAGAGTCATGCAAAAATTATTTCAAAAAGTCCTTAGCAAGGGAAAAATCAAGCCAATAAAAGGTCGCTTCAACCCAAGGCATAAGAGCCATTGTCGCCAGCCCGCATAAAAGGCCATATCGGCCCAAGGCGTAGCCATTGTCGCCAGCCCACACAAATCCAAAAACTTGAGGGTCAAATGTGCTTGAGTCAGAACCCAATTCGGAGACTGAACCCAAAACAGTTAACTAAAAATTCGCAGGGCAAAAGCATAAGAGCTCAAACGCCAGCTTACACTAAAAGGCCGCATCGGCCTAAGGCATAAAAGCCATTGTCGCTATCCCACACAGATAGAAAAACTTGAGGGTCGGATGAGCTCAAGTTGGAACCCCGATTCGGAGACTGAACCTAAAATAGTTAAATAAAAATGCTCCAGGCCAAATTCATAAGAGCTCAAATGCCATCTTACACTAAAAAATTGCTTCGACCCAAGGCTTAAGAGCCATTATCGCCAGCCTGCATAAAAGGTCGCTTCGACCCAAGGCGTAAAATTTATTATTACCAGCCCATATAAGAGGTCGCTTCGACCCAAGGCGTAAGAGCCATTATCGCCAGCCCACATAAAAGGTCGCTTCGACCCAAGGCGTAAGAGCCATTATGGCCAGCCCACATAAAAGGTCGCTTTGACCCAAGGCATAAGAGCCAATGATGCTAGCCCGTGCATACACAAAAACTTGAGGGTCAAATGAGCTCGAGTCAAAATCCGACTCGGAGACTAAACCCAAAATAGTTGATCAAAACATGTCTAAAAATAGAACCATAAGATCTCAAACGACAGCTTATACTAAAGGCTCGCATTGGCCAAGTGCATAGAAGCCTACAGGCCAGCACGATGAGTCTCGGGGCCATATCGCGAATCTAAGGATTCCTACCGACTGGAAAGAACAGTTCGCCCGGCCAAGTTCGAGACAGAAAGGGGTACAGAAGAAGTGAAACCACGAAGTTTTTCTTTTACACAAATATACAAAAAAAAGTGCAATATCTATCTACAAACATGCTTTGAAAACTCTACATACAGATAGGAAAATCTATGCCCCCCTGTGGGCTACAGCCTGCCGGCCTCATCTTCGCTTTCTTCACTATCGGACAGAAGTCTTCGAGTATCACGTTCATCCGCCCTCGCTCATGCCAACTCTTTTGAGAGGACAAAACCCCTAGCACGGATCTACTCGAGAATCTTTCTTCGAGACTTGCAACGAGCGTATTCTTTGATCCTCACTTCGTGGTCGAGGATCCTTCTAAGCTCAGCTTGAGCATCGGTAGCATCCTTTAAATAGATTGCCACCTCCTGGTCAGCCTTGGTTCGGTTCATTACGGCTTTAGCTCAGGCATCAATGATCTCAGCCCTGAACTTCGTAAGCTCAAACTCGAGCTTCGTAATCATTTCCGTTTGAACCAAAGCATTATCGTGAGCTAAGCAGAGTTGAGCCTCAAAGGCAAGAACTTTAGCCAGAGCGCCCTTCCCTTCTAAAGCCTGGACTTCTGCCTGATCTCTTACCTCATCATATTCTCATTTAGCTCGGCCATCTTCATTCCGAAGGAACTCCAGGGCATCCATCTTTTTCTTCAACTGAGATAAATGAAGTGTTAGCCTCAGAAGTAAGAAGACAAAATGCACACTCACCCAGGACAGAAAGTTACATGCTCCTTCAAGTAGCTCTTATAATTCAAACTCTGGCTCGCCTCATACCGCAAGTGTGCCAACTCGACTTCCTTTTCAGAGCAAAGAAGCCTCAGGAATCTCTCCTCATCTAGAGCTTCCCGCAACCTGGCTTCACGACAAAGCCTCTCGGACTTAAGCTTGTCAAAGGACTGCAAAAGAAAACCCAATAAGGAAGGGAAGACATCAAACTCAAAAGTCCTATGTCGAAACTCACCACGAAGTGAAGCCTCCGGGTTTCCTTGCAAGCTGAGAGCACATTTTTTAACCTAGCTCCCTCAGTTCTGAAAGAATCGACTCCTGTCGAGGCACGGCCGCTCGAAGTATGCGACCCCGGGTTTCTAGTATCCCCCGAAATACTATCGATGGAAAAAAAAGGCGACAACAAGGGAGAAACTACCGTTCCAAAACCAGAAACCACGGGCGTGAAGGCTTAGACAATGCTTCCGCCCCGGATCCCCGATCCAATTTTGCCTTGCCTTGAGCGCCATCGCCCTGTAAAGGCATCTCCCGTTTATTGTTGTCGTTTTGTAGCCCGAAATCTAGCAACCTTTCCCCTTCTCCAAAGGAGCACGGCCTCACCTCGGAGGGCTCTCTGATGCCTATGACATCAAGATTAATCACAGAAAGGAAAAATAACTCTCCAAATGAAAAAAGGGAAAGGAAAAAATTGCACAACACGCACCATGATGTTTTTCTTCCCATCTATCCCATGACAAGGCTCTCCATTTGAACTCATCACAAGTCGAGTGGGTCGCCAACTTCCGAACTCAATCAGGCAAATCAGGAACGTCGCCTGGTGCGCATGAAACTGCTACAATAAAAGAAAAGGAGGCACGATTATGAAACCAGCTTTCACCATAAACAAAACTAAGAAGGCACGGAATGCACCACTTACATGTATAGTTCCATTCCTCAGGGAATGGCATTAACTCTACCGGGATAATGTCGGCGGTCCGGACTCGGACTCGGACGAATCGACTCATCCACTCCTAATCTCTATCTTCCTCATCATCAACAACGAAGGGCGTGGTCGATCGACATCACAAGGTTAGCAGACCTCGATGGTGAAAGGTCCGATACAGCCTGACAAGATTATTGAGCGTAAATCAAGCCCCGCGTTCTCCATAAAAAATCTCATCATCAACCTTATATGCCAAAATGATGTATGGATCTGCGCCAAGGCAACCCGATACTTTAAATAGAAATCTAACACAACCCTATCAAGGGGGCCAGTGTGAAGGGACATGTGTATACATTCAAAAATCCATCGACACAATCCGTGATGCCCTCATATGGGGAAAGTATTTGTAACACTACTTCCTCCCACCATCCACAGTCTTTTCTTACTAACCCAAGATGCTCTTCTCATATCAAAGAAGTAATCTCCAAAGTACGCTCTCGTTGGTCCTGAATATCGGATGCAGAACTCCCCTCTCTCTGCCGGACAGAGCCCGACATAGCAGTCATGGCGGTGGCAAAATCAGAGAACTAAAGCAGGAATTTATGCAAGAACTTTATTACTGAAGTGATAGTAGTCTTAGCATAGAAAAAGAAGGGTAACTACCTAAAATTGTGGGATCTCCAAAGGGGCATAAATGACCCTATATATGGAAAAAATGGCGACGATCCACCTGCCTAGAAGGCCAACAGCATCATTGCCAGTCTTGAGGTGGTACCCGACCTCGAGGACCTCCATCAGAAAGAAGTTAGGCTCCAAGAATCCAACGACATCATCGCTAGTCCTGAGGTAGTACCCGACCTCGAGGACCTCCATCAGAAAAAAGTTAGGCGCCAAGAAGCCAACAACATCATCCCTAGTCCCGAGGTGGTACCCGACCTCGAGGACCTCTATCAAAAGGAAGTTAGGCTCCAATAAGCCGACGACATCATCACAACTCCTGAGGTGGTACCCGGCCTTGAGGACCTCCAGCCAAAATAAGTTGGGCACCAAGAAGCCAATGACATCATTACAAGTCTCGAGGTAGTACTCGACCTCGAGGATCACCGTAAAAAAAGAGTTAGGCCCCAAAGAAATAAACATTTAAGCTCTGCCCATATGAGCTTGATCACGTGGTACCATCTAAATTTGTGATCTATCTACAACGCCTTAGGGCTATGTACGCTATGTTCAAAGTAGGTTTCCAGGTGGCCCAGATTTGAAAGGACCCTCACTCGGTGACTGCTCTCGAAAGCTTAAAGGCAGTCCCTATCATCGGACCTCCGAGAAAATTTCCCCTAAAAGATTACCGCAAGGTCTAAGTGATAAATCACAGTCTCAAGGCTCGAGGCGTTACATCTATTCAACTCGAAGTAAGGGTCCCGATGACCCGAGTTTATCGGACCAATCCAGGCTTGGTCCGAGTAATGGCAAAGAGTTCCATGGGGGGCCATTTTAATCAATCAAAGTTTAGAAAAATACTCGCATCTGGATTCGATATTGCCAGTAGCTAACAAAGTCATGCACTTAGAGTCTCCATAAACGTAAATGAAAGGGAGTATAGCAAGCGTCGAAGACAAAATTGAAGAAACATCTTTGTATTCATAAACATTTGATTACAAAACCCACAAAGGGTCCTTACACAAAAACAAAGAAGCAAAAAGGTACACATATAGCAAAAGCCTGGAGCCTAGCCTGCTCTCAAAGGTGCATCCTTGACATCAGCATCTTTGAGCACCATTTCCTTGGGAATGTATCCTCGATGGAAATACCTTCGACCGCCACCTCCTGTGGGGTTTCATCTCAATCCTCCAGAATAATATCTCCGAGGGAGAAGATGAAGAAGAGGAAAGTGGGAAGATAAAGAAGAAGAAATTGATACAGAAGAAGCAGAAAAAGGAGACATAGCCCGCTGAAACCAAAGGTTGAAGATTCGGCGGGCATCAACCCTACTTGCACGACCGTTCTGAGTCCACCTTCTGCGACATTGTGCCGTTCAAGTTTAATGGCCGGTTGTGCTATTTTATCCCTTGGAAAACCAAGGGGATGAAATGCCATACTAGGCCAGGGTAGGAGAGTGAACATCGGTATATAGTCAGAACGCTCTACCGAGCAGCGATGTAGAGTCCAAATGTCCTCCTAAGTCAGAAGAAGTCGCTCCCTATCTCATCACCTGGAACCAACGATGACAGCAGTAACATCCATAACAATAACAACAACAACAACAGTGACAAGACAGTATAATCTCGCTCGTCATGGAAAAGCCCAGGAAAAAGGACATGGTGTGGCTAATGAGAACGTCACCATGCAAACTTAAAGCCATAGACCCTAAGCATGATGGGTAGCAATTGAGGAGGATAGTGGGAAGAAAGGGATGGAGGGATGTTGAAAGGCACTTGGATAAAAAGATAGTATCGAAAGGCCCCCATTTATAGAGGGTGATAGTATGGCCAACAACGCCATCAATGCCTTTGAAAGACGGATCGGCAGGCGTAATTAATGCGTTATTGGAAACTGGATCGACGGTGATACTGTCACTTTGAAGAATGGGAATCGGCAGCACATTGAATGACATTGAAAAGACAAGTCCATGGGATGTCCCGGTTATCGTGAAAGCTTACATCATAAGTATGATATCATCAACGTGATGTCATCACGGGAATCCCAAAGATTTGGATGTCAAAATCGTTTCTTATCGCCCCTCTCTAAGAAACGCGAGGACTATCTGTATATGGCAAAATCGGAGGGTCCAATTCTTCGTCATCAAAATGCCTCAGAAGATTATCTCAACGAGGCTACATTCTACGGTCGAGTTTTCTCCCTCGAGGTTCATCGACTCTCGACCTTGGGATAATGTTAACCACGGCTATGGTAGAAATGGGGAGTTCGCAAGATACTCGGTTAGAACTGACAGAGGACTACCCTAACCCTGAATCAGGGTGTTATATCTAGCTCTCCCATCTCCGCGTCTTTGTAATTAATGTTTTTTGTACTATGTTGAGATTCTCCTCATATATAAAGGGGATCCTTATCACTTTGTAAACCCCGGTTGCTTCAATTATCTCCGCACAAAATATACAAGAACATTCTCTCTACTCTCTAATATATTCTCTTGATATTATTTTTCTCATTTATTATCTCCATTATTGTTCTTCATTTATTACTTATCATTGGCCATAAAGATTTTTCGTTAATTTTATTATAACTGTTAGCCATACTCCGATCACCCTCGGTAGCTCCCAGCCGAGCTCTGAAATCGACCTCGAGTTCCTCGAATCGACAAGACCGAGGCCCCGATTGTTAGTTTATCGGTTTGGTTATCACTCTATCCTTAACTCTTATTTTATTTCTAAGTCTCACATACATAGCATCAACTGCTTAACAACTAGCATAAAAATAGATCACTTATTTAGAGTCCCATAATTAAATTTAATTGTTATTACCATTTTTACGGTAAACAAAAGTATACTTACACAAAGGAGATGCCCTAAGACAAGGTAGCAATTTTGTCTATGCAAAAATAGAATTCTAGATCCATTAACCTTGTTAAAGCTCTCTCTAAGGTCAGCCCATACTTTCTGTGCACTAGTTACATACACCATACCACTTAACAACTTATTACTAACTGAGTTCATGATCCATGCAAAAATATGGCATTACATTTTCCCCACAATTCATGTAAAGTAGGAGGAAATTTATCCTTAATGTATCTACCATCAATAAAACCTAATACTCTTGCCTAATAGACTAATACGCATAGAGCTGCTCCACATAGCATAGTTCTCATGTCCAGGTAGTTTGATTGAGATGAGAGAACTACTTGGAGTATCAGAAGGTTGAAGAAATAGAGGATGATGTTGATCGATCATTATACGACCCACACGATTTGGATCTTCCACTGGAGTTGCATCAGCAGTAATGTCTTCAACTCCTGTGTCGGAGCTAGCACCAATACCTCCGGTTGCCATTGAAGGATGAAGATAAATATGGCTTAGAGTAACAGCAAGCAATTGTGCACAAAGATGAATAAAGAATACCTAATTGCTCAAAGACTATTCAACCTAGAAAGGAATGAATCGAAGCAATTACACAAATTTCTGATGAGTTTTAGAAACTCAAATAAAATTCGAGCAGTCCGCGTGAATCGATCGTCTTCACGGGCTCTGATACCATGTTAAATGGAGAGAACCTCCATGACTGCAGAGGATTTCTCAGAAGAAGCTAAGAGAAAAATGGAAATTGTATTGTTCAATTCATTTTCAGATGCTGTACAAATGAGAGATATACACGGTTATATATTACCCCTAACTAAATTAACTTACAGTTGTCCTTACACAGTTGGGTACAACTGACTCCACTAACCACTAACTACTTTCTTAATAACTTCTTGTTGTATTGAAGTATAATAAGCTAAGTCTAAAGAAGACCGAAAATATTGTGTAAGTTATTATTACATGCATGATGCATCGGCATCACTACTATGAGTATAAGTATGTTCTTACAAATTTTTCATTGTGCTAAAAATATGATTGACATGATAATCACCTCGCATGATTTTCATAGCCAAATTAATGAGATTCTAAGATAGCATTACTTTCAACTTGCGTAAAGAAGTTGAATACTATCAATAATTGTACACTTCACCTGTATTGTTAAAACAGGAGAGACAGGAACAGTTGTCTTGAAGCATATGGCATATATGTTTTGACTGAGTTAGTAAATGAAAAGAGTAATTGCTAGGTGAGGGCGCACATGGTGCTCCTATCCACCTGTTTGATTAAAGTATCTGGAGGGGCAGACTAATTTTGAAAAGCAATATGTCCACATTGTAATAAATGGAAAAGGACCGATTTGCATAGTTAGGCAGATCAAAAAATTAAAATTTGTGGATTCTACCGCTACCACAAATATGATACAATATACAATAATAATTGAACACATCAATCCATATGTTACATTCTAGATTCGCCTCTATGGATTGGAGCCTCTTATAATCATATTTAAGTTATATACATTATATTGGCAATGTAAAATATCTCATATTATCATTGCGATCTAATTGTATGTTGCAGGCTAGCTGCATAGCAGGTTGTTGTGTCTATATTCTGAGTTATTACTATATAATATGCCACGAAAAATTATATGTTATGTAGAGAGGGCAGAGCTAGAGGGGCAAGAGCTAGAGTGTCGGCTACAAAGTCGAGTGAATGAATAGCTTTAGTCTAAATTTTATATTTATCTTAAAAAATTCACTGAATATATATAAATTATTAGTTTAGAACTCAATAACAATATTAGAATTCAAGATTCATAAGATTTAGTTCTTAGCTCTAGCTCTAAATTTATAGATAACTTAATCTAATAATGTAAACATTTTATACGGTAGTAGTACACATCGCTTAAACTCTTTAAAATCTACTTGGATCGACACACTGCTTTTGGATTCAACTGCATGAGAAACCGTAATCGCCATAACTAGCCTGTAGCCTACCAAACAAGCAAAGAAGTGGATCAAGCTTCATAAATGCTACATACTGGTCCTTCCACTGAGGGATGCTAGTGAGTTAAGTTACTGACTGAGTTTTAACTAAGAAGCCCCACAAATAAAGGGAGACATATTTAAGAAAGTATTTTACCTATACGATGCATACAGTGACAATGTAAAAGAAAATGTACTTTGTTATTTAGTCCGTATTATCACACCAATTATAATTTACCAATTAACAATAGATATTTAGGTTATGTTTGGTACGAAGGAAAATATTTTCCGGAAAATATTTTTCGACTTCTTCATATTTGCTTGGCTTAAATATTTTAGAAAATATTTTTCTTATGATCTCATTTCCTCTAATTGGAGAAAATAGTTTTCTTATCAAGAGAAAGGAAAACATTTTCTAAAACTCCTTCTTAACCTTCTCCAACCTATTCCCCACCCTCACCAACCCACGCCCCCACAACCACCCACCTAAGCCCACCCCACTTCCTCTCTCCAAAAATATTTTTTTTTAAATTTAGTTTTTTTTCGGACACCACCCACCCCGCT
>MU765179.1:154793-176285 GCA_026770625.1 Nicotiana glauca
TTGATATATTAAGAATAGGTGATTAGTACTTCGGGAGAAGGCTATGAGGGCATTTATCGACTAATTAACAACCATGAGTGAATTATATGAAAGGTATAGTTAGTTAAAACACAATACAATTGGTGAATAAATCACAACCCTGGAATATTTGTCTCTATTAATTGAACACAACAATTAACTTGATACTTGATAATTTAGTTGTTATTTAAGATTATAATTAGCATAATTAAACATCTTGAATTCGAACTTGAATTGACGGAATAACAATATTGGCGCGTTAGTGGGTAGTTGATACAAGTTTCTGTGGGTTCGACACTCGACTTATCACAATATTACTTGTACGACCACGTATACTTGCGTGTGCGTTTGGGACCAACAGCATCACCTGAGGTTGGTGTTTTGTAAAGAGGGCTTGTATCATGGTTAATAATTCTTGATCGCTTTTCAGCGTTAGTGCGTTCGGTGGGTTGGAGGTAAGACCCAGTTAATTGTTATGGTAGATTGTGGGAGTGTGTTCCACAGGAGGATTGCATAAATGTGGCACATAGCCACTTGATTGTTTAAAGATCTAGACCAAGTATGAAGAATTATGATGATATCGTTAAATTGAGAACGGATGCCTGGAAGGCACTCGGATTCTGAGTTGTGACCTGTACTCAGGTTATGATGGTTGTCCTTGTATGTTATTGAGAAGAGGGAAATTAGTATGGATCTTTGAAAGGTTATTGGCCTAGTTTGATATGATCAGGATCGACTTAAGTTCGGGGGATGGATTTAAATTTGAATTTGGGCTCTATGTCAGGCCAGTTGTGTTCATTTCAGCAATGCATTACGCCGTGGGAGCTGCAAGACGGCTTGAGAAATTGTTTATGTGTTGAGGATCCGCATAGAAATGATGTGTTATGAGCAAGATGGCTCTTGAGATTCAGATTGTATATCGCACCTCCGTTGTGCTTAGGTTTTGTAGCTTATGGTGTTGTATGTTCCCTCGGGGATGTTATTATGTGTTTAGCATGCTTGTGACCGATATTCGGTATTTTGTTGTAATGAACAAATTTGGCTCGATGTGCATCTCCTTATGTGAGTTCTATGTGTGGATCGGGTGGCACGCCTCCATGGGTATGTTGTTTAGATCGGGTTGCACGCCGCAACAGTGTGATGTTCAGTACAGTTCCCCATACCTGTTTTATGTGTTTCACATCTTGTTTTTGAGGAAAGCTCTTATTAGCTGTGATCCCGCGTCGCATGTATGATTCGCGAGCGGGGTGTTTGTTCAATATGCTTCCCGCGTCCCATGTATGATTCGCGGGCGGGGTAATTGAACTTCCTTTTCGGAGTCCATTTTTCCTTTTGTATCGCATCCTAATTGGTAGCCTTTTGGCACATTGTGGCATCATATGGGACTTTTGACCATGTCCGGGATGGCTTATTGCCTGAGCAGTTCATACTGGCAAGACGAGATTATTGGATTTAGGATCAGTGCAATCTGATTATATGACGTATATTAAGGAGCTGAGATCATTATTTGGTTCAGAATGTGGTAATGTTTCTTGTCAGAAGTATGACTCAATGATTGGTTGATTCGGCAGTTGATTATGAATTTCGTCACATCTCATCCGTTGTGGAGGTATTGTAAAAGTTAGAGCAAGACCTATGTAGGTCATGAGGTGCTATAGGAGCCTCAGATTCGTGGAATTTCGATTTATTGATCAGAGAAAGTTACGGTGGTCCTATGAGTAAAGTGGTGCAAGTTGTGAATTCAGCAAGTTATGCAGTCATGTGAGGGTGCAGCGTGTAGCTATTGATATGATGAGCGCATGTAGGAAACAAGCCTAGCATTGAGTTCTGGATGTTGGAATCGGGCCTTAAGGCGTATCTACTTGAGTAAAAGAGAATATCTTCGGAATTGATCGAGCTAATATGCTCAACTGAGTTGTGGTAGCACGGGAAGGTGCATGAGAATTTAAACGGCGATTTCAGACCACTCCAGTGTAGTTCTCAACACGTTCGAGGATGAATGTATGTTTAAGTGGGAGAAAATATAACGACCCGACCGGTCGTTTTGAGCCCTAGAGCGTCGTTCAACAGTCCAAGGTCATTAGCAGCTTCATTTCAGGTATATCAACTTGTGCGTGTGGTCGGAATTGAATTTCGGGAAGGCTAGAGTTAATTTGGAAGGAGAAATCTTATTTTGGAAGCTTAAAGTTGAAAGAATGAACTAGGATTGGAATTTTGAGTAAACGACCTTGAAATCAGGATCCGAAGGTTCCAGCAGGTTCATATGATGATATCGGACTTGGGCGTATGCCTGGATTGAGTTTTGGATAACCCGAGAGTGTTTTAGCGCCTATTGTAAAAGTTGGCATTTTGGAAGAAATTTCATAAGTTTGATTTGAAGTGCATTTCAGTGTTATCAATGTCCGTTTGGAATTTTGAGACTGGGAGTAGCTCCGTATGGTGATTCTGGAGTTGGGAGCGTGATCGGAAGTGAATTCGGAGGCCCGTAGGTCATTTTGGAGCCATTTGGATAAAGATAGAAATTTGAAGGTTTTTGAGGAGTTTGACCGGAAGTGGACTTTTTGATATCGGGGTTGGAATCCGATTCTGGAAGTTGGAGTAGGTCCGCAATGTCAAATATGACTTGCATGCAAAATTTGAGGTCAATAGGACATGATTTGATAGGTTTTAACATCGGAAATAGAAGTTGGAAATTTCAAGGTTCATAAAGCTTAGATTGGAGGTCAAATGATGATTTTAGCGTTGTTTGATGTGATTTATGGCCTCGAGTAAGTCCGTAATGTGTTTTGGGACTGTTTGGTATGATTGGTTGGGGGCCCGAGGGCTTCGGGTGGATTCCGGGTGGCTAAGGGATCAAAAAATAGAATTTGGGAAGACTGAAGGTTGTTGCTTCTGTCATAACCGCATCTGCGGTTCTTGGACCGCAGATGCAGAAAGGGACCAGGCCCAAGGAAACCGCAGAAGCGGCCCCCTGACCGCAGAAGCGATCCAGCTCCCTCTTTCCCAAAGCCGCAAAAGCGGCCAACAACCGCAGAAGCGGCTACCGCAGAAGCGAAAAATGCACCGCAGAAGCGGAATACCTGGAGGCAGCAAAGTTGTTTTAAATCATGATTTGAGTTCATTCTCTCATTTTTGATGGCTTGGGGGCGATTTTGTGGAGCTTCAAGAGAGGATTTTCGTCATCCATAATAAGGTAAGTTATCCCTCCCCCCCTATTATGAGTTAAATACATTGATTATGTATAGATTTTAGCATGTAAATGGGTAGAAAAATTGAGGGTTAGAGGAAGACCTAGAAAATTAGTGTTCTTGAATTTTGACCACGATTTTGAGTATGGAATTAAGAGAAAATCATATATTTGAGTTCGTGAGTTCATGGGCAAAGTTTATTTTCGAAAAATTTCGGATTCCGGGCACGTGGGCCCAAGGGCATTTTTGTCCACTTTCCAATCGGGGTTAGGAATTGTTATAAATTGGATTATAATGAGTACCTTTGCATATATTAATGGATTTGTATAACCATTGGCTAGTTTTGCAGCAATGTGCGTTTGTTCAAGCCTTCGGAAGAATTTAGAATATCGGCTATGAGTCTTCGGAGCGAGGTGAGTCTCCTTTCTAATCTTGTAAAAGGGAATTGTCCACATAGGTGAAATAATTGATTATATGCTCCTATTTATGGGGGCTACATACGCACGAGGTGACGAGAGTCCGTGCGTAGCTACTATTTTGCTATTGTCCGGGTAGTCTAGGACCCAAAAACATGCTATACTTTGAATATTTGTAATCTTATAAATAGTTGAATTGCTTAAACCACATCAAAATAATAAATGAATTTTTAACAGATCTGAACCTCACTTTCTTAAATTGTTAAAAAAGAATTAGCTTTGCTTCGAATAATTGCCCCATGTTGGCTTCTTGGTTGAATGACTCTATGTGTTTATTTTGGAACGGGCCGAACGCCTCGGTAAAGTAAATACATGCATCTATAGGCGTGTCGTCGACCCTCGGCAAGTGCACATTTATTTTTGTTAGATCGGGTCGTCGCCTCGGTGTGATTTGCGTATGTTATGTGTCGCTTGAGGATTTTTAAATGTGAAATTTCCCCTTTGTGGCTTGATATAAACCGATGGAATAATAAACAATAAACCTTAAAAGCCCGTGATTATTTGTTGAAGGTGTTTACCTGTTTTCTGGCTTCGTGAATTAAAACTATTATATAAATCCATGATTTCACTCACATTTCTACAATAGTGTTAGTTGACCTCTAGTGAGTGTCGAAGTTGGCTCGTCTCTACTTCTTCGAGATTAGGCGGGATATTCATTGAGTACACGTTGATTACGTACTCATACTATACTTCTGTGTATTTTTGTTGCACAGGTTTATATATATATCTCTAGCGGCCTACTGGACGTCGCAACGCGGATGATTCTGGGAGTAGGTGAGCTGCACTGTTCGAGGCGACCCGCAGCTAGTGTAGTTTCTTTCAGCATTTTTATATTTATTCCCTGTCCACTGTATTTCGGACAGATGTTGTATTTTATTTTCCTTATCAATAGTTGCTCATGCACTTGTGACACCGGGTTCTGGAATGGTTTTTTCGAAAGATGTGTACTAATAATTATTATTTAATTTGAATTGAAGTAAGCAAACTTTTTATTTATTAAAAATGAAAGGAAAGTTCCTAGATTTTCAAAGTTATTAAAAGAGAATTTAATTGATAATTTAGTTGGCTTGCCTGACAGAGGTGTCCGGCGCCACCACGACCCTTAGTGGATTTTGGGTCGTGCCAACATTGCTGTGTAGCACGTGTTGATTGTGTTGTTCGTGCCTGTTGTTGTCTATAATTGAAGGGGAATCCATGTGTCAAAAAGTGTACAAAAAACTTTAAGTAATGTTCCCATTTGTAATCTCCTATTGCGCTTGTCTACACAATCTATAAATCTTGGCACTAGCGCCCACGCTTGACTGATTCTTGCTTCTATGCTATTGCCTTGAATAATTAATTCCTCCTCCCAACGCATTTTAATCTTGAATTCTGCAGATTCCCACTTTAACAGGCGTGCAAATGGTCTTGTGGGTGTGGAGCATTTTGTTCCCTTTGTAACATTTTCAATGCAACTCTCATGCTTACCAATCTCAATAACTTGGGTCTTGTAATGTGAATTGTGGAACCCCACGCACATGGCTTGTTGATATATCCAAACTTTGTCCTATTTTCCAAAGTTTCCCTTTTTAAAATCCACATGGTCGTATATGTATTCTCGGACAAACAGCAATATATGAAGCATGCATAGATCCCATGCTTTTTGTCGAAAAACTCCAGCATGTGCAACAATCAGTCGTGCATTTGGACCCAGCATGTGCAAAATCCCATGAGCATGTGCAAAAAGCATCATGCTTGCAAAGCTTTGTGGTGACCAAGATATACTCTCCACGCTTTTCAAACCAAGCGTGCATGTGCTTTCTCTCAATCCTATGCACATGCTTATATCAGTGGCTCTTTTTCTCGAAACAAATGCTTCCAGTGAGAACCTATTTATAGTTATAATTGCATGAAATATGACTTTTGCATGGCAAAAAACGTGGCTGAACATTTGCTACTTTTTAGTCTTCTTTTGCCACTAATCATAACCTTCTAGAAGAGCTAAAACAAATATTACCACAAAAATATCCTCAAAGCTAAACATTTTCCACCACTAATGTCAATCAAAATGGAAATTTGATACCCCTTTGGTGGGACTGACAATTCGAGAACTTTAAGCACGGTTGACAACTATTTTTGTTGAAGGGTTGAATCAACAAGCTGATAATTAACTATAATTAACTTCACTAACTAGGTTGGTTATTTAGGTAATAAAGGTAGTTAGTTGTTAGTTAGAAGTAAATATAAATATTTGTATACTTAGCTTGTAAAAATACGATTTTCATTTCATTTCCTTCCGCATCGATTCAATGAAATAATGCTTGTTTCTCTTCTCTCTTGCTGCTTCAATCTTCTCTCTATTCAAGCTTTAGATCAGTTGTCCATGGCAGCTAACATGGTATCAGAGCCACCAGCAAAGATCTAGACTGTCATCGCTCTTCAATTCTCTTCTCTATTTTTTCTTCTCTGCTTCTAGGTTACTTCAATTTTGCAAAATTAGGAGTATAATTATCTTAGAGTAATCGCAAAATCGAAGCTAGGGTTTGCATTTTTTCCTTCAAGCTGAAGTCAACAATGGCGATTGCCATTGAAGACGACAATACAATAGCTAGTACACCAGCTACAGGCATTTTTGGAAACTCTGCTCCAGCTGGTTCACCATTTCTTTCTATCGATCATAATCACCCACTGTACCCACAACCAACTGACACACCAGGCAGTTCTCTAGTCTCTATTCAATTGACTGGATCTGATAGCTATGCCTTATGGAGTCGTGTTATGAGAATTGGTCTGTTAGGTAAAAGTAAGTAAGGTTTTGTCGATGGAAAGTTCCCAAAATCGAAGTTCGAACCAGAACTTCATGATCTGTGGGAAAAGGCTAATGTTGTTATGTTGTCATGGATAATGAATGCGGTTAGGCTTGGTTTGTCAAGCAGTATTATATGCATCTGTTATTAAACTATATTTGTAAATTAATTCTGGAAAATATAAATGAACATAACCAGAAAAGAAAAACAGAAACAAAATTTTAATCCAAGCCCACTGAATTCACAGTGTTTCCTTAAGGAATTAATCCCCTCCTAGTAGCCGAGGTTGTGGATTATTTTCTCACAGGATAGAATGAGTTACATACTGATGTAGTGGTACTTCAAACCCCAGTGTTTTGGCGAACACAAAGTTCTGTAGCAAATCACACTTATTGTTGCTTTGTTTGATGTTAAAAGTATGCAGAAGAAGGAGGAGAAACTTAGAAAATCGTATGAAAATTCTGAGCAAAATAGTCTTATATTCATAGCCAAAGTTGGGCTGAAATCTGAAGAGGTGCAACTCTTCAAAATGGTTGTTTATGCAAAACAGCCATAACATAAATGGCTATTTACTCAATAATAAAGAGGAAAAATAAAAAGGGAAAATTAAAGAGGGAAGTTTAATTTTCAGTTACACAACTGAAAAACGGATTGGATTTAATATTAATATTTTATTATTAACAAATATTTAATAACATTCCTTTTAATATTTTACTATTAATAAATAAATTTGATCCAAAAAATTAATCAATCAATTGATCATTTGACCAAATTCAAATCTGAATTCGAAGTCGAAGCCAAAGTCGAGCCGAGCAAGTGACGACGACGACATCACGAGGCTTGCCTTCTTCTCAACTCTTTAAGAGCTAGAAGAAGAGAAATTGCTTATACATCCATAAAAACCTCTTCCTTTTCCAATATGGGACAATATCACTTTGCCAAGGGGGGAAACATAAAATTTTTATTTTTTTCCATTTCCCATTCTCCCTATTTTAAACATATCATATACTTAAAATCCCAACAATCTCCCACATGAATGGAGAATGGCTATATCACGAAAATATGCATGAAAAACTGTGTGATTCGCAAGTAAGGATTAGTTGCATCTGGATAAGTAGGTTTCCCTTTGAACTTCCCGTAGTGAACTTATGTCGGATATCTCAGTCAATCGGTAGATTTGATATCTTTGAACCGTCGAACTTTGCTGTATACCTAGACAACCATAACTCACACAACCAACCCTTAACCATCTTTGGTTCTCATTTTTGTGTTCGCTTCAGCCATTAACACAACCTGGTTTCATAAGTGCGTAGAGAACTGGCCTTACAAAGTTCTCCTTGAAGCGGCTAACACTTCACACTTACATAGGTTATTCCTAAACGTGTCATCCTGTAGATACACTATTTGATATAACCCGTATCAAATTTAGAAATCATTAAAAAGACTTAATGTTTTATCCTTGGTACTAAACATTGTCTCTTCTCAAGAATGGACCAAAAGTTTAGTTGACAATGTTGAACCGTCATTAATGACTTTGTTTGATCTCCTTGAACCTAGATCTTGGGATCTTGAGTCTTCTAGGTATAGTTACCGCCACTATGACTTGTTCTCGGCCACAGTCCTATTCCCCTTGATGATTTCTCAACTACCTATCTAGTTAGGCCTTTTGTAAGTGGATCCGACACATTATCACTTGACTTTACGTAATCATTCATGATAATTCCTCTAGAGAGTAATTGTCTAACGGTTTTATGTCTTCTTCGCATATGATGAGATTTACCGTTATGCATAACGCTCCCAGCCCTTCTAATTGCCGCTTGACTACCGCAATGTATGCATATTGATGCCAATGGTTTGGGCCAAAATGAAATATCTTCCGAGAAATTCCGGAGCTATTCAGCTTCTTTATCAACTTTATCTAAGGCTATAAATTCAGCTTCCATTACAGAGCAGGCAATACAAGTTTGTTTGGAAGACTTCTAAGATACCGCCACTCCACCAATAGTGAATACATATCCACTTGTGGACTTGGAATCAGTTGATCCGGTGATCCAATTTGCATCACAGTATCTCTCAATATAGTGCAAAGCAAAGTCTTGGGTATGTACTAAATACCCCGAAACTCGTTTCATGGCCATCCAATGAAATTGTCCTGGATTGCTCGTATATTGACTCAATTTACTTATAGTACAAGCTATATCTGGTCGTGTACAATTCATGATGTACATTAAGCAACCCAAAACAAGAGCATAATCCAATTGTGATATGCTTTGGCCTTTGTTCTTTGCTAGTGCAAGATTCACGTCAATTGGAGTCTTTGCAACTTTAAAGCCCAAGTGCTTGAATTTTTTAAGTACTGTCTTAATATAATGAGATTGTAAAAATGTTAGACCTTGAGAAGTCTTATGGATCTTAACTCCCAGAATTAAATCAGCAACTCCTAAGTCTTTCATATCAAACTTGCCAGTTAGCATGCGCTTAGTCGCATTTATGTTGGCAATGTCATTACTCATTATCAGCATATTATCCACATATAAGTAAACAATGACTATGCGATTTGGAACATTTTTAATGTACACATATTTATCACATTCATTTATTTTAAAACCATTTGACAACATTGTTTGGTCAAATTTTGCATGCTATCGTTTGGGTGCTTGTTTTAGTCCGTAAAGGAACTTAATAAGTCTAAATACCTTCTTTTCTTTACCTGGAACCACAAAACCTTCAGGTTGTTCCATGTAAATTTCTTCCTCCAACTCTCCATATAATAAGGTTGTCTTAACATTCATTTGATGAATTTCAAGACCATAAACTGCATCTAACGCTACTAATGTTCGTATGGACGTAATTTTTGTAACTGGAGAGTATGTCTCAAAATATTCAAGACCATCTTGTTGTTTATACACTTTGACTACAAGTCTTGCCTTAAACTGGTCAATAGTGCCATCATCTTTTATTTTACTCTTAAAGATCCATTTAGAACCCAACAATTTATTTCTAGGAGGAAGATCAACCAATTCCCATGTATGGTTGTTCAGTATGGATTCTATTTCACTATTGAGTGCCTCTTTCCAAAACAATGATTCTGAAGAAGACATAGCTTCTTTAAATATTTGAGGCTCATTTTTCAATATGAAAGTCACAAAATCTGGTCCAAATGAAGTAGACGTTTATTACGTCTTGGATCCTCTTGATTAATTGTACTTTCTTTTGTTTCTTCCTAAGGTCGTTTAGATTCTTCACCAATCGAGTCATATTCTTTTTTATACGGATATATATTTTCAAAGAACTCAGCATTATCTGATTCTATAACCGTATTATTATGAATGTCAGGATTTTCTGATTTATGAACCAAAAATCGATATGCTTTACTATTAGTCGCATATCCTATGAAAATTCAATCAACGGCTTTCGGTCCTATTTTTACCCTTTTGGGTTTAGGAACTTGCACTTTTACCAAATACCCCCACAATTTAAAACAATTCAAGTTAGGCTTCCTTCCTTTTTATTTTTCATATTGAATGGATTGTGTTTTGCTATGGGGTACTCGATTTAGTATTCGGCTAGCCGTAAGAACGGCTTCCCCCCCACAAGTTTTGTAGCAAAACAGAACTTATCAATAATGCGTTCATCATCTCCTTTAATGAACGATTCTTTCTTTCTGCAATCCCGTTGAATTGGGGTGTGTAGGGGGCCATTTTTTGAAGAATAATTTCATATTGTAAACATATTTGTTCAAAAGGAGATTCATATTCACCACCCCTATCACTTCTTATCATTTTGATTTTCTTGTTAAGCTGCGTTTCAACTTTATTTTTGTATTGCTTGAATGCATCTATTGCTTCATCTTTACTATTAAATAAGTAAAAATAGCAATATCGAGTACTATCGTCAATAAAAGTAATAAAATACTTCTTTCCACCGCGAGATAGTATTGGCTTCATGTCACTAATATCTGTATGAATTAAGTCTAAAGGATTTGAATTCCTTTCAAATGACTTATAAGGATGTTTAACATACTTACATTCCACACATACTTGACATTTTGATTTTTCATATTCAAACTTAGGCAATTCTTCCAAATTAATCATTTTTTGCAAGGTTTTATAGTTGACATGACCCAAACGTATATGCCATAATTCATTTGACTTAAGTAAGTAAGGCGAAGATAAAATTTTATTATTATTTTCAACAACCATTATATTTAGCTTGAAAAGGCCCTCAGTGAGGTAACCTTTTCCTACAAGCATCTAGTTCTTCCTTATTACATCCTTATCGAATACAAATACACATTTAAAACCATTCTTAATAAGAAGTCCAACGGAGACTAAATTCTTCCTAAGCTCGGGAACATGAAGGATGTTGTTCAAAGTTACCACTTTGCCGGAAGTCATTTTGAAAAATATTTTTCCACATCCTTCAATCTTGGCCTTTGAAGCATTTCCCATAGAAATCGTCTCATCGGGTTCAACAGGAGCATAAGTAGCAAAAGCTTCTCTAACAGCACAAACATGACGAGTGGCTCCAGAATCAATCCACCACACTTAGGATTGCCTACCAAGTTGCATTCAAAAAGCATGACACACAAGTCATCAACATCATCATGCTTTTCAACCACTTTAGCTTGAACCTTCTTCTTGTCTTTCTTCGGAGTACGACACTCTATAGATTTGTGTCCGACTTTTCCATAGTTGTAGCAATTTTCACTGAACCGCTTCTTGCTTGGATTGTATTTCGGTCCAGAAGCCTCCTTCCTCTTTTTGTTCTCTTCAACAATATTTGCTCCCATTATTGTTGAGTTTCCATGGCTTCTCTTGTCAACAACTTTATTGTCCTCGTCGATTCTCAACTGAACAATGAGATCTTCAAGGGACATCTCCTTGTGTTTGTGTTTCAAATAATTTTTGAAGTCCTTCCACAACGGAGGCAGCTTCTCAATCATCGCTGCTACTTGGAATGCTTCATTGATGATAAGACCTTCAATGAAAATTCTGTTAGTAAATATAATAAAATTAATACTACCAACACTAGTATTAATTTTACATATGCCTTCAACAAAGAGATCGTGAATAATCACTTGCGATTCCTGGACTTGGGTAATAACATACTTGCTATCTACCATTTTGTAGTCCAAAATATTTACAGCAACGAACTTTTTCAACCCGACATCTTCAATTTTATATTTCTTTTCAAGCTCAATCCATAGTTCTTTTTGAAAGTACAAAGGGGAGGGGGTGAATTGTATATTTTTAATCTTAATCTCTATTATTTGACTGGTTTTTCAATTAGTCGACTAGATGCAATAACCTAACAGTTATAATAGCATAATGTAAAACGTAGAAAGCAAGTGCATGAATTAAAGACACCGGAATTTTATACTGGTTCGGATTCAATATAAATCCTAGTCGAACATCACAGGAACATCTTCCTTGATGAACTTCTGGAGACTTAGAGTAGTCAAGTAGAAGAACATCTTTTGCTGCCAGCGCTTGAAATCAATCACGAAGATTTTTTTGGTAATGCTGTCGGTGTTGTTCGGCTCGTTGAGGCATTAGCAGTCACCATTGGAACAACTTGGTTCACACTAACATTAGTCATTTCTGTAAAAGAATGACACAAACATTAAAATCAAATAGATTTTAATCTCCAATAGAGTACAAAACCACAAAGGTTTTACTCTACAGAAACAGTGAGTACAAATACAGAAAATATATTAAATTCCTTAAGCTTGTTAGTAAACTGTATTTGTAAATTAATTCTGAAAAATACAAATGAACATAAAGAAATGAAAAAAAGAAACATAATTTTAATCCGAGCCCACTGAATTCACAATATTTCCTTAAAGAATTTAATCCCCCTAGTACCCGAGGTTGTGGATTATTTCCTCCTAGGATAGAACAAATTACACACTGGTGTAGTGGTACTTCAAAACCAGTGTTTCAGAGAACACAAAGTTCGGTAGAAAATCACACTTAATGTTGCTTTGTTTGATGTTAAAAGTATGCAGAAAGAGGAGGAGAAACTCAGAAAATAGTATGAAAATTCTGAGCAGAATAGTCTTGTATTTATAGCTAAAGTTGGGCTGAAATCTGAAGATGTGCAACTCTTCAGAATGGATGTTTATGCAAAACGGACACAACATAAATGTCATAACATAAATGGCTATTTACTCAACAATAAAGAGGAAAAGTTGAAGAGTGTAGTTTAATTTTCAGTTACACAACTGAAAAACGAATTGGATTTAATATTAATATTCTGTTATTAAAACAAATATTTAATAATATTTCTGTTAATATTTTACTATAAACAAATAAATTTGTCCAAAAAATTAATCAATCCATTGATCATTTGACCAAATCCAAATTCAAATCTGAAGCCAAAGTCGAGCCGAGCGAGCGAGCGACGATGACGACGATGACGCGAGACTTGCCTTCTTCTCAACTCTTTAAGAGCTAGAAGAAGAGCAATTGTTTATACCCATAAAAAACCTCTTTCGCTTTTAATATGGGACAATGTCTCTTTACCAAGGGGAAACTTAAAATATCACTTAAAATTTTTATTTTCCTCCATTTCCCATTCACATATTTTAAGCATATCATATACTTAAAATCCCAACAGCATCTAGTGCTCACAAGGTGTGGGAAGATCTAAATGAAAGATTTGACAAAGTGAATGACTCTAGAGTCTTGTTTCTTCATAGCGAAATGCACAATTTGACTCAAGATACCATGACTGTAGCAGAATACTTCTCAAAACTGAGAGATTTATGGGATAAGTTTGTTGATCTAATGCCTTGCCCAGGGTGTCCATGTGTTGAGTCTAAACTATATGCTCAGCACTTTGAGGCTCAGAGACTGCTGCTGTTTCTTACTATTTAGATGACTCCTATGCACAGTCCAGAAGTCAAATTACGATGATGACTCCAGTACCTACCATTAATAAGGCCTATTCACTAATTGTTGATCAAGAGAGTCAAAGAAATCTGGTAAGCATGGCTCAGGTTACAAAGCTTGCAGAAGGTCTAGAGAGCACAACTCTGTATGGAAATAAAAGTCCAAATATCACAAATGGAGGTTATAGACAAAGAAAGAACAATGTTCAGTGTGAATATTGTCATTACAAAGGGCATATTAAAGAAAATTATTTCAAGCTGATAGGCTACCCACCAGATTTCAAGTCTAAGAAGAAAGGAAGTGCACCTGGACTTTATGCTAATTTTTCATGGAATTCAAACTTTGTAGCAGAGGAAGAGCACATCAGTTGTGCAAATCAACTGAACACTGAACCTCATCATCAAAAGGGATTCACTTCAGCCAATCCAATGACACCACAAATGACAGAGACACAACCATTTTTCACTCAGGAGCAATATGAGCAAATTGTTCAAATACTCTCCAAAGGAAGTGTAGAAGGTTTTGGCTTATCTAGCAAAATAGCTGTTGTAGGTATTCTAACTCATGCGAATGCATTTTTATCTCAGTGTATCAATAATGACTGGATAATTGACATTGAATCCTCAAATTACATGCCATATATACTTGAGTTACTACAAAAACACATAAGTCACTTCCTACAACAGAGAAAAATACAGTTCATTTTCCTATGGTAATGCAGTGTTAATCTCACACATAGGGAGTACACCTATGTTGGATAATTAGAAGATTTCTAATGTGCTCTACATTCCAGACTTTAAGTTTAATTTATTCTCAACCTCACAACTCACCAAGGAACTAAAGTGTATGGTAGTCTTCTTTCCTGACTTTTGCATTTTTCAGGATCTTTACAGTGGTTAGGTGAAGGGGATTGGTAGAGAGGAACATGGACATTATGTGCTTAAAAGAGGTATCTCAGAACATTTTTGAGTTCAAATGGCAAATAAGAGTGCATCTACAGGAGGCTCAAGCTGTTTGTGGCACAGGAGATTGTGACATGCTCCCTTAGATGTAATAAGAAGAGTAGACAAGTTCAATAAGCTGACTGCTTGTGACAGTCATCACTGTACTGTATGCCCACTAGCAGTAAACTAAACTTCCTTTTGAGCTTAGTAATACTGCAACTAAGTCCATTTTTGAACTAATTCACTGTGATATTAGGGGGCCATACAAATTTCCTACTCATGATAGAAGAAGGTCCTTTGTCACTATATTAGATATACTTGGATATTTATGTTAACCTGTAAGTCTGAAGCTTATGTTGTGCTAAAGAATTTTCTTGTTCAATTCAAAATATATTCTCTACAACAGTTAAGACTTTGAGAACTGCTAATGGAAGTGAGTTTTTTTAGTACTGAATTCAAAAACCTACTATCTAGTCTTGGTATTATGCATGAAAGTTCTTGTGTGTATACACCCCAAAAAATGGAGTTGTAGAAAGAACACATAGAACTATTCTTAATATGGCAAGGGCACTCAGATTTCAAGCTTCTGTTCCTTTAAAAGTTTTGGGGTGAGTGTGTTACTACTGCTGCATACATACTGAACAGACTTCCTTCTAAAGTGGTTGACTACAAATCTCCCTTTGACATGCTTTATTTGCATTCTCTTTCTTTGTCTCACTTGAGAGTTATCGGCTGCTTGTGTTATGATTCCACTCCTAGAGTACTAGAAAAGTTCTTACCTAAGGTTCTTCATTTTGTTCTTATGGAATACTCTTCAACACAAAAGGTTTACCTTCTGTATGAATTGCACTCTAAAACATTTCGTAAGCAAAAATGTCATATTCAAGGAAGATGTTTTTCCTTTCAAACATGTCAAGTAATATGGCAATCTTGTGTTTCCTGTTTCTGATTTACTCTCCCCAGTGGTTCATGAGAGTACTACAGCATCAGCAACTTCAATATCATCCTCCTTGAATTCAGAGGTTAAACACTTCTCAGATATTGAGTTACAGCAGACATCTGATGCATCTCCTTCACTAGAGAAGCATATGCAGCCAATTGACAACTTTGAGCCTACTGCTCCATTTGATAATTCTGAATCTCCTGTTGAAGTTCCTGTCTCTGATGCAGCCAGTGATGAACCTCCTACAGGCCGTAGGAGATCTTCCAGACCAAGCAAGCCTCTTATTTGGCTACACGAGTATGTCACAAAGACTAAAGGTACCAAGTGCAACTTCCCTATCTCTGCACATATGAACTACAGTCATCTCTACCCAACTTACAGACAAGCAATATTAGCAGTTTCAGAACCATCTTCTTTCAAGGAAGCTGCACCTGATCCTAGGTTTGTAGAAGCCATGCAACTTGAGTTACATGCCTTGGAGGATAACAATAATTGGTATGTTGCAGACCTACCTCCTGGCAAGACACTTATTGGTTATAGGTGGTTGTTCAGGATGAAATATAAGGCCACAGGTGAAGTTGAAAGGTTATAGACAAAGAGAAGGTCTGGACTATGGAGAAACTTTCTCACTAGTGGCCAAGATGGTCACAGTGAGATCTATTGTTGTTGTTGATGCCTCAAAATATTGGTACATTTATCAAATGGATGTACATAATACTTCTCTCAATGGTGACCTAGGTGAAGAGGTGTACATGGTTTTTCCTGAGGGGTTTGCTAGACAGGGGGAGTCTCAGAAGGTCTGCAAACTCCAAAAATCCTTGTATGGCCTCAAGCAAGCACCCAGGCAGTGGAATCTAAAGCTTACAGAAGCACTAGTACATATGGGGTTTCAACAAAGTTACTATGATTATTCTCTGTTTGTTAAAAGAGTTGGGGATGATATTGTGATCATACTTGTATATGCAGATGATCTTCTAATTACTGGCAGCAACCATAAACTGCTATGTGATACAAGGCTAGATCTTCAAGGCAGGTTCAAAATGAAGGATCTAGGAGAATTAAAGTTCTTTCTAGGAATTGAATTTGCAAGGTCAAACACGGGGATCCTAATGAGTCAGAGGAAATATGCTTTAGAGTTGATCTCTGAAACAGGCCTCAGTGGAGCAAAGGCTACTAGTAAACCTATGGAGCTCAACCAAAAACTGACCACTGTAGAATATGATCTATCCTTAGGAAAGGAGATGCCACTGCTGATGAAGTGCTAAGAGATTCTGGTGACTATCAAAGACTAGTTGGGAAATTACTGTATCTAACTATGACCAGACCTGATATTTCCTTTGTAGTACAAGTCTTGAGTCAGTTTATGCATTGTCCTAGAATCTCTCATATGGAGGCGGGATCAAGAGTAGTGAGGTATATAAAGCAGGCACCTGGTCTAGGATTACTTATGAAAAGACACAAAGAATCTGACTGCCTGCTGTGATTCTGATTGGGGAGCTTGTATGGAAACAAGAAGATCAGTAATTAGTTATCTGGTGAAGTTTGGAAATGCCTTGGTATCCTAGAAATCCAAGAAGCAAAGCATTGTATCCAGAAGCTTAGTTGAAGCAGAATTCAAGAGCATTGCCTCCTGTGCAGTAGAGATCACTCGGTTGATATGGTTATATGGAGAACTAGGGATCAAAGTTTGTCTGTCTGTGAAGTTACTGTGTGACAGCAAGTCAGCAATTCAAATTGCTGCAAATCGAATCTTTTATGAGAGAACAAATCATATTGATATTATTGTCACTTCGTAAGGGAAAAACTATGTGAAGGACTGTTGAAGAATGAATGTGTACATACTGAAGATCAACTAGCAGACCTACTAACTAAGAGTCTTGGAAGAGCTCAACATGAGTATCTACTGAATAAATTTGGATTGAAGAATGTGTACCAATCATCAGCTTGAGAGGGAGTGTTGAAGGGTTGAATCAACAAGCTGATAATTAACTGTAGTTAACTATTATTGTAATCACTATCTAGGTTGGTTAGTTAGTTAATAAAGGTAGTTAGTTGTTAAGTTAGGAGTAAATATAAATATATGTACACTTAGCTTGTAAAAACATAATTTTTATTTCATTTCCTTCCGCAGCTATTCAATGAACACGACCTGAGTTTATAGAGAAATTGCTTGAATGGTCAAAGAAAGAAGTGAATAATTCTTCAGATTTAAATAATTATTCAGTTCTAAATTATGATGGTATAGAAGTAAGCGTTGAAAAACAAGAGGTTAAAGGTGATGTTTCAGGGGGTTGAAGAGAAAAAAGATAATTATGGTAAACTATTTTTGGTCATTTTTCTAGTGTTTATTTGATAGGATACGGTGCTTATTTGTCTTCTCTCTTGTTGCTTCAATCTTCTCTCTATTCAAGCTTTAGATCAGTTGTCCACGGCAGTAACAGTTTTCCGTGAGATGAGTTCGTCTACCTTTTCCAAAAGTTTCAAAACTAGGATCAACAACTTCAACAAAATGTATACACTGACACTAAAAGAAAAATTATTGTTAGATCACTAATTATTTGTTTAAACTTCAATTCTATGCTCACCCCGGCTCTGTTTATGTAAGGACCCTCGTTAATTCTATGCGTGGTTAGAGAACAAGCTGCAATTCTGGCCTGCATCAGAAATTCACACGGAGGTTAAGAAGATGGGTAGAGTGTATTGGAAAAAATTATATACATAAATGAATAATGACGTGGCATGACACGTGGAATTGTCAAAAGGTTATAGTTGGTCAAAGGATCATAGACTGGTGCGGACAAAAAGAGGTGCGAGACAAAAGGGAAAAAAATAGATATGGGAACAAAAAGGAGGTACGAGATAAGAGGCTCGGAAGCCCCGTCCCTCTTTAAGCGTAATTACACAAGAGCTATGAGAAAAATAATAAACCTGGTCAAGAAAGAAGATAAAGATACAGCATTTCGAGAGAATAAATGTTGGAACCGTTAAGGAATATTTATTCAATGTAATGATTATATTATGCAGCATTTAATGTCATTAAATATCCACAATAGCCTCATTATAACTTAGATGTAACGTACATTTCCAAAGATTCCCCAAAAAGACATATAAAAGGAGAAATATATAATCAGTAGAGGGACAAGTGACTATTGAAATATATTCTGATTTACTAGCTTTCATATCCGAATACTTGCAAATCCTTTTCTCTATTTATTTTTCGATTATCAATAACCCGATTCTTCTAAATTCTAGCTTTGACTAAAAGTCTATTTTTTGGTTAAACAAATTGGTTCCGTTACCGGGAATCTGATAATCAACTTTATTTCTAATTGATTTTCTTGTTCATATCAATCATATCTAACAACGACAACACCCAAGGACTTCCAGAAATTCAAACAATCCAACAACTTCAAGGAGATTCTCCATAAGGTTCTTCTCGTGAAGGCACTCCTGATGGATCTCATGCAGATGGACAGGATCAACTTGACAATGTTGAAAACATGAATGAGGCATTGCAAAAAATAATTGCCTCTCAAGTCAGTAAAGTTCTTCAAGCTTTCATTAGTCAATTACCTGCCGCTCCACCCACACCAACCCCAAACTATAATACTTTAGAGAATCCCCGTTCTGGACTGGTTAATTCAGGCAGTGGTAGAACTCCTAGTGAAGTGCAAGAGGGAGACCCAGGTAATCTAGTCAATACTGATTTACAAAATCTCGTACTAACCATGCAGAAAGAGCTTAAGAAGCAAAATGAACGCATAGAACAAATACCCGGGGTACCGCCCGTGATCAAAGGAGTAGACATAGACAAATATTCTCAACAACCATGGAAGCCGAGTGCCGCCCCCTTCTCAATTCCGAAGAAATTTAAAATGCATGATATTCCAAAGTACGATGGAACATCAGACCCACGAGACCACGTCACTGCATTCACCACAGGAGTCAAGGGGAATAACTTGACTAAGCAAGAAATTGAATCGGTCCTGGTCAAAAAATTTGGTGAAACACTCACCAAAGGAGCATTAACCTGGTATTCTCTTTTACCTGAAAATTCTATAAATTCTTTTGCTGAGCTTGCAGATTTGTTTATTAAAGCACATTTGGGAGCTCAAAAAGTTGAAAAGATGATGGAGGACATCTTCAAAATCAAGCAAGGAAATTCTGAGTTACTGAGAGAATTTGTAGATAGATTTCAACGGGAAAGAATGACGCTACCGCGAGTACTTGACAACTGGGCAGCCATAGCTTTTGCTAGCAATCTGAATGAGAAAAGTTCAGAAGCCACGAGGAGACTCAAAGAAAGCCTTCGAGAATTCCCAGCGACAACGTGGAACGACGTCTACAACAGGTATAGCACAAAGATGAGGATCGAGGAAGATATCATCTTGCGGCCTAAAACATATGAGAAAACAAGTTCAAGGCGTGTAGACAATGAAAGGAGATCCGGTAAAAACAGGTACGATCCTTATATGGGACCGGCGGGAAAAGACTCGAGGTCAAAACAAGAAAGGTACGATCATAAACCCAGACATAGGGAATCAGGCTCCTCATCAAGGTTTAACAATGATCGAGGTACACGTGGACAGCAAAATGATGATGGGAGCTTGAAAGCAAGGTTTGGCGGTTACAACTTTAATATAACTACCTCCGAGCACGTGGCTATTTTAAGAGGTATGGAAAATAAGGTACGGTGGCCGAAGGAGATGAGATCAAACCCAAGCAGACGAAACCCCGAACATTGGTGTGAATTCCATAATGATCACGGACATAAAACCGCAGATTGCAGATTTTTACAAAGTGAGGTGGATCATTTGTTAAAGCAAGGATACCTCGCTGAGTTATTCAGTGAGAAAGGTAAACAAGCATATATGAAAAATAGATAGGAGCCTCCGAAGCCACCCTTACCTAAACGGACAGTCAATGTTATAAGTGGAGGAGAAGATATCAACAGTGTCTCATACACTGCAGCCAATAAAATATCCAAAATGACAATCACTCATGGAAAACGGTTACGACACGTGCTAGAAGAGGAGAATATCACATTCAGTGATGCAGATGCAGAAGGCCTCCTGACTCCACATAACGACGCACTGGTAATATCGTTACTCGTACATGATACTAATGTGAAACTTGTTTTAATTTATCCAGGCAGTTAGGTGAATATTATTTTGATACGATTGTTGCGCGAGATGCAAGCTGAGAAAAAGTTGGTTCCAAAAGCGCACACCTTGTCAGGGTTTGATAACTCTAATGTCATAACCAAAGGCGAAGCGATTCTTACCACGTTTGCAGAAGGTGTCGTCAAAGATACTAAGTTCCAGGTTATAGATATGGAAATGGCTTATAATATGATCCTAGGAAGGCCATGGATCTATGATATGGATGCCGTACCGTCAACTTTACATCAAGTTATCAAATTCCCATCACCATGGGGGATTTGTCAAATCAGAGGTGATCAACAAACATCCAGGAGTATTAACTCCGTTGTAGATTCAACCATTCAATGTGAAGTCAAATAGCAATTACAGGATTCAGTTAAGGAGGGTATAAAGCTAACCTTAACTGAACAAGGAAAAACAGACGTGGATTCAAGGCCTGATACTATTCAAGAACCAGAGGAAAACGAGAACATTAAAACAACGATCGAAGAGTTAGAGGCTGTGGTTTTATTGATACACTGGCCCGAGAGGAAAGTGTATATAGGAGCAAATCTCAGCCCAGAGGTAAAACGTAAGTTAATAAAACGTAAGTTAATTGAATTTTTAAAAGCTAACACGGATTATTTTGCTTGGTCCCATTCTGACATGACAGGGATACCGCCAGAGGTCATGACTCATAAATTGAATGAAGACCCATCATATCCCCCAGTCAAGCAAAAGAAACGAAAGCAAGGGGCTTTCAAGAATCGGGTGATTCAAGAAGAGGTTTAGAAATTGCTCAAAATAGGATCAATTTGTGAGGTAAAGTATCCTAACTGGTTGGCTAACACTGTTGTGGTTCCTAAGAAGAATGGTAAGTGGCTTGTTTGTGTGAATTACATAGGTCTTAATAAAGCCTGTCCGAAAGACTCTTTTCCTTTACCGCATATAGATCAGTTAATTGATGCTACTGCAGGACATGAACCATTAAGTTTTTTAGATGCATACTCAGGTTATAACCAAATCAAAATGGATCCAGAAGATGAGGAAAAACATCTTTTATAACGGACAGGGGGACTTATCGTTATAAAGTAATGCCC